>CM032233.1:51842500-52097500 GCA_019009955.1 Riptortus pedestris | reverse complement strand
TTGCGACCGGTAGACCGTTAACAGACAAATATATATATATATATATATATATATATATATATATATATATATATATATACATATAATTTTGAACGGATCTCATTTTCGTCATCTCCTGGGTAGGATCGATTGAAATTTGAAGATATTTTTCGAAAATCGCGCCATGAGTACGACCTCAATAGCTGATGTCTCTCAAGGGAAATTTGCTAAAATGATAGTGGTAAATTTCTGAAGCTTATGTCGCCCTTCAAAATATAATTGTAATTTAGCTTACAAGCTATAAGTGTTAAGCACTAAAACATGGTTTGCTAAGTCATTCAGTTATACTACTTACCGGAAGCAGTAGTTAGAATTTTCACAAAAGAGAATATTACTGAATAAAATCAATAAAAATGTGTAATCATCACTGAATCACTAGAACCAGTAGAACTTAAAGATATCAAATGTGTAAGCCCTGTAGGAGGTATGTGAGGGTAAAAGTCTTATGAAACTTGTGTAAAAAATGTGGGCGAAGCCTAATGGACGTACGTTAAAGCATAATGATTTCATCAGTAATTTATTTTGAGTATTCTCATTTTTCTTTGGGAAAAGATATTGAATTTGTTCTCATGACCAGATTTTTAAAAAATGTGTTCAAATGATAATAAAATAAGGTATGTTCAAAATTATACATCATATAAGAACTTTTTTCATCTTAAGTCCCAGGGTTAGGAATTCACGCTTAAGTTTCAATATCCGAATATTTCTGCTAAGAATAAAGGGTTGATGTTTCAATATCCCGATTATAATGGTAAATTTACCTTAGATAAGGGCTTGGATTAGATTAAGAATGACTTGTACAGTAAAGGGTCTGAGGAAACATTACAAAGTGCGATGGTGCTTTACATAAAAATATTAATAGAAGACCGAAACGCTATGATGTGAAAATAGATTAAATTCCTAGCCTACAACTAGAGCATATATTATTGTTGAAACAAGCTGCATTAATGGAATTCGGTTCAAAAACTGCGCAGCTAAATACCTGATCATTAGTAGTTCTCGCTCATGGGCATCCATAAATATACATAGACTACTCCAGGAGCAGGTGGAACAACTAGACTGGCCAGGTGCTAATAGATATAAGGCAACGAAACTCACTAGAAGATGTTAGGAGTTAAAAGGGAGCCGAACAAGACTCTTATCATTAACTAGATAGAATTAAATTCAACCTACGATTTTAGAAGATTCACAAGGGCGAGAGTGAGCCAAAGGAATAAGGGATGATGCCCAGTGGTTAACGGAGTTTGGTATTAATTTATTATATAAAATATAATTGGTCAACAGATTATAATTTCTTGAGCTAGATCATTCGCCAATTGACGAGAATAGGGGAGGCATGGAATACGCAATGGAAGATGCAGCCCGGAGGAAATATTTCGCAGAACAATGGAGCAAAGCTGTGGAAAGGAAAAAAAAAAGTTAAAGTCAATCCTAGACATAGGAGACAAGAAATCAAAAATAAGTACAAGGTTGTTCGAATGGTATTTAATATAAGTCCTAGAAATGCTAGAGGGAATTCCTGCCCTGTGACAGCTAGACACAGACAATATAGAGTACCAAAGTCTGTGTTCTATCTATCCAAGAAACGCCCTATGCATTTGATTAGGCCATATGAGTAAAACATAAAAATGTTGATTTTTTTTGGTTGTTACAAACTGATTAAAAAATTGCGAGAGGGGCTGATACTAGCTCATCGGAGACGAGCCCTTATTGAAAACTTACCCATTGGACACATGATCAGATAGGCCAGGTACCTAAACGCACAAGCATATAGATTGCTACCTCAGAACATAAAAAAAAAAAAAAAAAACATTATTCAACCAATGATAAAAGGTTAGAACAGCGGGCTGCAGTTTGTCCATGGTTTGAATGAATGAAATATCCCTTACTTGGGTCAGTTTAAAAACGATCGGCTGACAGGGGGTGCGTAAAATAAGCAGACTTCCTCTGTGGTGGAAACGATATTCAGCTGCCACCATGCATTCTTCTTAGGCAGTATCTATGGACACTTCCATCGTGATTGGAAAATCGCGTCATGATTACAACCTCAATAAATTAGGATTTAATTTTGTGCGTGTGTGTGAGTGTGTGTGTGTGTGTGTGTGTGCGTGTGTGTGTGTGTGATGTCGAAAGAACATCTTATACATTTAGATCGCTAGACTTAGTCTACAATTTTTATTTGTCTATAGAAAAGTTGGAAACCCTGGTTCCTTAAAAAACAGTGATTCCCCCTGGCAATATTATTTAGTCTCCACCAAATAAATAAGACATGTATTCAAGGATGTAGACACTAATATGGGCTTACTCCTCAGCAGTTTATCTGCGTAATTATTTTAAACACCTGTTTAAATCCAAATTCCAAGTTTTCTTATTCATCTGTCTATCAACGTACAGTGTGTGGTATTAGATACTGTTGGAAGGACGTATTGTATTTTTGCAATCCTCGTTTTCAATTCAAGTAGAATATAAATTGCTTAACGACGTCGAGTAGGCACAAGTTAATTTGAGGGGGGAAAAGAAAATTTACTGTAGCACTCACTGGATCGAAATTCACACCAGCGTTCAGCGAGTAGAAAAATAAACTTTAAGGTAGGAATATTTTTCTAAAAGTAAACATATTTGTTGTTTGAGATGCGGTGCCTTGACTTTCAGCTTCCCATGGCTTTTGCACACTGGATTTAGAATTATGCTGCAAAGTTTCGGAGTTTCTATAAACTCCCTCATCAGGAAATTTAAAAACCGAGTCTTTTGGGAGATTTCTTTTAGGGAAATGAGCAATTGAAGGTGTACTCATGACGAAACTCTCGAAATATTTCTGAAAATGTACATCGATCCTACCCCAGAGATTAGGAAGATGAGGTCAAGCAAAACTGTATGAATGTGTGTATATTATTTTCTCTGTGACGGCATCATTTATCATTTTACCTAACTACTACTAATACCTGTACTCATACAGAATAGATTGCGAGATGAGATCGGAAATGTGTCATTGCAACATGCCGGAAATCTGTTTAGTTTACGTAGCCCCCCGTGTGACGGGTTTTTTAAAGGATTGGGGAGTTTAAAAAGACGCGGTTTTAAATAATGCCTGATGAGGGATTTCGCAGAGGCTCCGAAAATTTTCAGCATTTTTTTCAAACCCCCTCCCTCCTTCCGCCCTTAGTAATATAGAAACCAAGTTTCATAAAATTCGGTTCAGTAGTTTAGGTGTGGAAAGCAAACAACTAACGAACAGACACCAAAGAATTGCAGATATCGGGTGAAAGGCATGTGAAACGAAAAGGTATCGTGAAATTTCGGAGATAAAAATCAATGTACAAACAGAGGTCACAATTATATATATATATACAATTTTGAACGGGCCTTAGTTTCGTTATCTCAAAGGTAGGATCGACTTTTGTCGTAAACCACCTCAAACATACGTTGAGAACAACCTCAATCTGCTGAAACATAAAACTTATTTTATGGGAAAAAAGTGTATACGTGGACAACGTAAATAACGATTCTATTCGTCATTATTAAGGAGAATCTACCGAAAGCCAACTCTAGTAAGCAAATGTGACCCTAGCTGGCTAGAGCCGACTGAGTTTGTCTCACCACTGCATTTTGTGCAAATTCTGCATTGTTTTGTACTTCGTTTATTCTAAAAATTAAACCATCAGAATGTTAAAATAATTTACTTATCTGGGCTGATAGCTGATGTATTTCACCAATATTAATTGGAGATATGAAGTAACTTTAAGTAAGAGTAACGCCCCCCCCCCCTCCCTTCGTAATAGGGCAGTATACATGGTTTACACCAGTTCATAGATTTTATAAGTGGGTAGATGCACTTAATCTTTTAAGGAGTAATAACCCTCTTATTGTTCTCTCTCTAGCTGTGTAAACCTATAATTTCCGGGCGAAGATAAACGGGAGGTAGGGAAAGGGAGATGAGGGCCGGGGCGCGTGAGAGTTTAGCGATAGGATGTAGTTTTTGAGAAGGTTGCTAGGGCGCGGTTGAAGGCCCTAGGCGAGATGTTCTAGGTGGCTGTTGGTGTGTGCGTGGGGAGGGCGGAGGGAGGAAATAGCTGTAGGGCCGCGGGGAGTGGTGGGGTAGGCACCGTGCACTCCCTTGACCCTTCCAGCTCGGATCGACGTTGCCAGACCGCCCTACACAACATTCTTCTAACACCGCGGCCCGCCAGCAAGCATCGCAACCCTTACACCCTACTACACACACCCTCTCTCTCCCCTCCTTACATCCTCTCCTTGTCAACTAGTACTTATTCCCCAATTATATCTAATATATGGGGCCACTTCCCCTATTTAAGCCCAAGTTTTTATGAAAGAATTTCGATATACCCGGCGAAACTGGAAGATTTTGAAAGTACCTCATTTCGTCATCGCCTGGGTAGGTTCGATGGGCATTTGAAGAAAATGTATTGAAAAACGTGTCATGAGCACAATGTCAATAGCTGATTCCTCTTAAGATAAATCTGCTGAATATCCATAAAATCCAAGAGTATGTTGAGACTTTACTGTACGTGTAAATATATATATATATATATATATATATATATATATATATATATATATATATATATATATATACTAGCTAAGGTACCCGGCTTCGCCCTGGAAATCGTTGTTGATTGACTAATGATGGTATTTTTATAGCAATGTGTATATTACACTTCGCTCCACGACGTAATGTTTTTTCCGAAATAGCCAATCCTAAAGGGTGTCTTTTGGGGAGTAGTAGAATAGAATTTTTAGTTTTGAAGAATAAATGAATATGTGTTCCTAATCTATCCCTCTTCACTTTTGACTCGTCGTTTTTGAACAATTCAAACCATAACAATCGATAGCATTTATTACAATTAAATATCATCTATCATGACCATATTTCCTGTCAAAAACTAATCCGAGCACATATAGTTTGAGCATAGTTTTGTACGTGAGATTATATTCGTAATAGTAAATCTCGGTGGAAATCACTTCCGGTAATGCCAGCATTTCACAGGAAATAAGTAAACTCAATTAACAGTTTTAGCCTCCTGTCATCTTCCGCTCCCGCATGAGAATTATCAACATTCTTCTCCCTAAATTATCTATTCAAAATATTATTTTAATAATTTATCTACCTGAATAAGATAATAGTGTTACCCTACTAATATAAATTATATATATATATATATATATATTTAATCTACATTTACATTAAACTATGATTTATTAAATTAAGTATTATAATTATTTAGATTAATATTTATATTATATTACACACCAATGTATTTGCTGTTGATTTGTACTTTAGAAAATATTATTATTTATTTACACATTTGTTAATACACTATATTATATTAACAACCTTACTAATAGAAATTGGCCAGACTCTTGACAACATGTTTGTAAACATAAGCCAATGAAATATCTATCTGTACTTGTGGACTAAGGGAACGAAGTGTATTCAGATACACGCTCGTCTAGCAATTAATCAACCACGAGTTTATTTTTAATGGGAGATTTCATTAATACAAAACCATATAGGAAGAAGAGTTTCTCTCCTTTACAAATTGGACTCCAAACTATTCAGGACATATTTCTGTAATGTGTATCCATGAAAATTATAAAAGACCGTCACGAAGGGCTGCTTATATTAAGAAGATTTCCCACACACTAAGGTTTAAAATAGGTAATTCTGCATACTGGTAACACTTAAAACCACCGTGAATAAATGCAAACTGTAATGAGAAATCTTTCAGGTAATTTTAATAAGCTCCCAACGGAAAAGGCTTCTGAATTGTAAACAAACAGGTCTGCCAACCACTCAGAGCTCAGACATATTCTTCACCGGAAAGAAAAACAATTACTGAAATATATCTGAATATAACATATTATCTTTATTGCAAACTAAAACTATATCTAGTACTGCAATTTATAACGAATCAGAATAATTTTTATCGCAATCACACAAATTTTAGTAGTCCAAGAACTAAAGAAGGGGGGGGTATCAACAGAGCATACTCCAGCCTCTAAACCAATTTCACGAAAGCCAAACAGTTACGGAAACGGCCGAACTAACTTTCGGCGGAATCTCACGAACAGAACCGACAATAGCCGATCTCATCTCGTGTGTTATCCAGACACACTTAATAAAAATTCAAATATCTCAGTTAATATTCAAGATAGAGAATAAGTGAATATAAAAATATTTATAGTGAAATTAATATGGAATAACATTTGTTCTATACAAGTTTTTAATCCGACTTATAGTAACGGAGATATTTCGAGTTTTTGAAAATACCTCTCTTAACTCCACCTCCCACTGGCCCTGATTCAGCCATTAACGAACTTGATCTTTCTTTTTGCATAAAACGACGAAATATCGAGTTTGAAAATAAAAATATCGATCAAACAAAATTTACGACCGCTACATTTGGACAAGAAAAATTTAGTCAAGGTCAACGCTTTAACACACATGGCTAACCTGAGCCCCATTTATCAAATGAAAATAATATGTATATTATAGCAGAGATGCACTTATCCCTGAGATACCTGGTTCCATGATTCCAAATTTTTCAAATCTTGGGACTATTTTCAGGGTTCACAGTATATAAAAAGGATCCTTTTAGTCTTGCCATGTTAAGAAATGACTACCACCTATAATCAATTCTGGAAAATTCCCTTCTTACCCACTGCCACTCTTATTTGAAGGCCTAAATAGTGGTGTGCTAGGGAAACGTTTTTGATGACCACCGTACAAAAATATATTCTTGAATAGGTTTTCTCAAATACTTTTCAAACACATTTGAAATTTTGAATTCTAAAATATTGGATATATCGAGGCCCGAATCTGGCCTTATCTTATACCCTTTTCATTTTCACCCATATTGAATATATTGTTTTAGCAGATTTCCCTTTGGGGAAATCAGCAATGGAGGTCGTACTCATGACGCGATTTTCAAAAATCTTCTTCAAATGTCCATCGATTCTACCCAGGAGGTGACGAAAATGAGGTCCGCTCAAAACTGTATATGTCTATCTATCTATCTATCTGTCTATATATATATATATATATATATATATATATATATATATTAAATTAATATTATTAATACATTTTTTATATTTCTTTTTTAAAAAGGGATAGCCCCTGAAGAGGTGGCAAAGAAGCCACGAAACATGTAGGGCAGTTGCAATAAAGTTCGTACTTAAATAAATGTTTTTTATTGAATACCCTTGCCATAAAATTTGAAGAATATGTAACTCTAGTAGTTTCTGATTCAAATTTAGTTGACGAATACCTCAAAATGTGATAAATGACAAGGTCCTAAGGTATTTAAAGTGATTTTAAAGCAACAATTGTACAACACAAATCACAAATATGTTTGTTATAGAAAATGCTCTGATACTAGGCACTTTTTATTTAATAAGATTCAAAGAGGAAAAAGATATCTGTTATTGAGTCAAAGATGAATCCATTTGGAAGAAATGACTATTTTTACTTCTACTAGTTGCCACACCAACGACCGTTTATTTACCGACATACATGTCAGTGAAACAATTTGCATCTCATCTGTAGTCTACAGAAATTTCTCTCCAACCCAATAGTACTTAAAAGTTTGATATTAGCCATATATTTACTATATTTCAATCAAGTATCTCAAAAAAAATATCTGAACGCCATAATACGTTTCCTTATACTTTGTTTTATTTTTATGACAATTATAAATTATAGAAACACCTATATGACATTAACAATCAAAAAACCATGGAAATTATTGTTACTTGTTTGTTAACTATCTTTTTGTTAACTCTCGAAACAAATACTGTTTAGGGAGCCTTTGTAAAATTCCTGAATGCTTCCAGAGAGAATGGAATGTCATTTTTGAAAAGAATATTTTTGGGGTTATAGGGCTTGCAAGTGTTCATTTAATAATTCCATAAAAACTTTTTATTTATATTTTGCACATTGAAATTAAAGAATTAACCGGAGTTTATTTATACTCCTTGTCTTTTAAATTCTAGAGTATACTCTGACCGATAAGGCCATAAATTGTTGTTTCTGTATTCAGCACGATTATTGAATTTTTTCGGAACCTGGATGAACTCAATAAAATAACACTTTAATTTCAAAGTTAGCATATTTAAACTTTATAAATTGATTTTTAAAAATGTATTTCTAAGAATAGAAATAATACCGTGGTTTTAGTTTTAGGATGCAGATATCGGATGATATTTTGAAAGCAGAAGAGTTTTTGTATGTAGTAGAAAGAAAGAAATACTAAAAAAATGTCCATTGCTCTGGTGATTTATATGGAATGAGCAACGAACTAATATCTCAGTAGGCTGCATAAACCCACCCACCTTCATGTCTTTTTCATAGAGTTGCAACGAACCCACGACTTATATATATATATAAAATATATATAGTATATATATATATATATATATAAATATATATATTAGTCTCTATATCTATCTATCTATATATTGACGCTCTAGCGGTCGCAATTTTTGATGGATCGTTACCAAACTCGATATTTAAACGTTTTATGTAAAAATAAAGATCAAGTTCGTTAATGGATGAAATCAGACAAGTGGGAGGGGAGGGGGGTTTAGAGGGAAGGATTTTCGAAAATTCGAAAAATCTCCGTTACTATAGGTTGAATCGAAATATTGTATAGATTCAATCTTATTGCAAATTAAATTTACTATAAATATTGTTATATACATTTATTCTCTATCTTGAATATTAACCGAGATATTTGAATTTTTATTAAGTGTGTGCGGATAAGGGACGAGATGAGATCTGCTAACTTCGGTTCTAATAGTAAGTTTCCTCCAAAAGATAGTTCGGCCGTTTCTGTCACTGTTCGGCTCTCGTGAAATTTCTCTATTGTAAAATTTCACATGGGAAATCGGCAGCCCCTGCGAAACGGACTTCTTAAATATATCAGATTTCCCTTTGGGGAAATCAGCAATGGAGGTCGTTACTCATGACGCGATTTTCAAAAATCTTCTTCAAATGTCCATCGATTCTACCCAGGAGGTGACGAAAATGAGGTCCGCTCAAAAACTGTATATGTCTATCTATCTATCTATTGTCTATATATATATATATTATATATATATTATATATATATATTAAATTAATATTATTAATACATTTTTTATATTTCTTTTAAAAAGGGATAGCCCCTGAAGAGGTGGCAAAGAAGCCACGAAACATGTAGGGCAGTTGCAATAAAGTTCGTACTTAAATAAATGTTTTTTATTGAATACCCTTGCCATAAAATTTGAAGAATATGTAACTCTAGTAGTTTCTGATTCAAATTTAGTTGACGAATACCTCAAAATGTGATAAATGACAAGGTCCTAAGGTATTTAAAGTGATTTTAAAGCAACATTGTACAACACAAAGTCACAAATATGTTTGTTATAGAAAATGCTCTGATACTAGGCACTTTTTATTTAATAAGATTCAAAGAGGAAAAGATATCTGTTATTGAGTCAAAGATGAATCCATTTGGAAGAAATGACTATTTTTACTTCTACTAGTAGCCACACCAACGACCGTTTATTTACCGACAACATGTCAGTGAACAATTTGCAGTCTCATCTGTAGTCTACAGAAAATTTTCTCCCAACCCAATAGTATTTAAAGTTTTAGAAATGATATTTAGCCATATATTTACTATATTTCAATCAAGTATCTTCAAAAAAAATGTCCTGAACGCCATAATACGTTCCTTATACTTTTTTTTTATTTTATGACAATTATAAATTATAGAAACACCTATAGACATTAACTTATTCAAAAAACCATGGAAATTATTGTTACTTGTTTGTTAACTATCTTTTTGTTAACTCTCGAAACAAATACTGTTTAGGGAGCCTTGTAAAATTCCTGAATGCTTCCCAGAGAGAATGGAATGTCATTTTTGAAAAGAATATTTTTGGGGTATAGGGCTTGCAAGTGTTCATTTTACAATTCCATAAAAACTTTTTATTATAATTTTGCACATTGAAATTAAAGAATTACCCGGAGTTTATTTATACCTTGTCTTTTAAATTCTAGAGTATACTCTGACCGATAAGGCCATTAAATTGTGTTTCTGTATTCAGCACGATTATTGAATTTTTCGGAACCTGGATGACTCAATAAAATAACACTTTAATTTCAAAGTTAGCATATTTAAACTTTATAAAATTGATTTTTTTAAAAATTATTTCTAAGAATAGAAATAATACCGTGGTTTTTAGTTTTAGGATGCAGATATCGGATGATATTTTGAAGCAGAAGAGTTGTGTATGTAGTAGAAAGAAAGAAATACTAAAAAATGTCCATTGCTCTGGTGATTTATATGGAATGAGCAACGAACTAATATCTCAGAGGGCTGCATAAACCCACCTTCATGTCCTTTTTCAAGAAGTTGCAACGAACCACGACTATATATATATATATATATATATATATATATATATATATATATATATATATATTAGTCTCTATATCTATCTATCTATATATTGACGCTCTAGCGGTCGCAATTTTTGATGGATCGTTACCAAACTCGATATTTAAACGTTTTATGTAAAAATAAAGATCAAGTTCGTTAATGGATGAAATCAGAAAAGTGGGAGGGGAGGGGGGTTTAGAGGGGAGGATTTTCGAAAATTCGAAAAATCTCCGTTACTATAGGTCGAATCGAAATATTGTATAGATTCAATCTTATTGCAAATTAAATTTACTATAAATATTGTTATATACATTTATTCTCTATATTGAATATTAACCGAGATATTTGAATGTTTATTAAGTGTGTACGGATAACGGACGTGATGAGATCTGCTAACTTCGGTTCTAGTCGTGAGTTTCCGCCAAAAGCTAGTTCGGCCGTTTCTGTAACTGTTCGGCTCTCGTGAAATTTCTCTATTGTAAAATTTCACATGGGAAATCGGCAGCCCCTGCGAAACGGACTTCTTAAATATATCAGTCAATTGCAAAAAAATCATTTTACATATCTTCCTAATTTTCTTTTTATATTTTATAATAATAATTGGGCATTTGATCAGGAAGAATCTGTGAAAGAAATGAACTGCTATGAATGGGTTCTCTCAGAACCTTATCTTCTCTATATCCACAAAAATGCTTTAAAAACATTTGCAATGGCATAAGATACACGAAACATATCACCTTTCTTTTCTTCTTGGCTTTTATGATACATTTAATTTCAATTATCTCATTAAGAAAGTTCTAAATTTGATGTCTTTTAAGTCCAATTAGGTCTGCCGATTCTCCACCAAACCCACATTTTCATTACTTCTAAACGATTATAATCTCTACTATGTGCCTAATACACATGTACATATATTGTGTGTGTGTGTTTGAGTCTGATTGAATATATGCGTGCGTAAATGCGTTTTATATGTACATCTGACGAATCTTTGTATTTTAAACTGGGACAGAAGGGGTTTGATACAGACTAAATCCTTTCCAGGCACAGATAATTTGGGGATGCCTCACTTGGATACGGATGCCAGAAACAGAGCCAGTCCCTTTGTGAAAACCCGCCACCATGACGTCCCTTTACCACCGCTCCTTTCAACGCTCTTCCTTCTCCTGAATAACATGAAAATACTCGACAATTTCATTATGCCCTAAAATCAGTGGTAGATCCATTGTCATCCGTTATTAAGTTAATTACTTTCCTTTCATCTGCTTAGGCTACCAGGGCGTATTGGAAGGTGTTGACAAACTTTTCAAGCCCAGCTATGAAAATACATCTTACATATTTAATCCATTTTAGGTATATCCTTGCCGGTTACGTGGTCTTTTTATATTATATCAATATATTTCTTACAGGCCTTCGTTATTAATTGAACACACTATTGAGTCATATTTAATTTAATTTTAATTGCTGCCGTCAGATGAATCTAGCAAATCAGATTACAAACATCATCTTAAAACTGTAAAAATACTATATAAATATATATACCACGGCTTAAAGTGTGCAGGTATGAAGGACCTACAGTACTTTTTGCAAAACCTATACCTTCTTATGGCATTCTCAAAGATAAATTTATTTCACGAATGAGTACGTCAATTTTTTTATGTCTAATAAGATAGTATACGTTTGAGCAGGTTTACCTTGAGGGTTGAAGTTCTACTCATGACACAATTTTCGATGCCCGTCGATCCTATCCACGAGTTAACGATAATGAGGTCAATCAAAACTGTTTATGTTTGTTATGTTGTTCTGGCGCACTAGTGGCCACAATTTTAGCAGATTTCCCTTAAGGGAGATCAGCTAATGAGGTCGTACTCATGACGCGAGTTTTGAAAAATTTCCTTTCCCACCCAGGAGATGACGAAAATGAGGTCCGTTCAAAATCATATATATATATATATATATATATATATATATATATATATATATATATATATTTGTCTGTTAACGCTCTAGCGGTCGCAATTTTTGTTTGATCGTTACCAAACTTCATATTTAAGCATTTTACGTAAAAAGAGAGATCAAGTTCGTTAATGGCTGAAATCGGACCAGTGGGAGGGGGGGTTTAGAGGGGGGATTTTTGAAAATTCGAAATATCTCTGTTATTATACGTCGGATCGAAAAATTGTATAGAATCAATCTTATTGAAAATTAAATTTACTGTAAATTGTGTTCTATACATTTATTCTGTATCTTGAATATTAACCAAGATATTTGCATTTGTATGCATGTGTATGGTCGGCAGGAGTCGGCTATGTTCGGGACCCTCCGCCGAGAGCTAGTGCGGGCCGTTTCGGTAACTATTCGTCCCTCGTGAATAGGTTTAGAGATACCCTACTACTACTGTTGTTATTAGGCGGATTTCTCTATTGTAAAACCTCACGTGGGAAATCTGCTTAGTTTACGCAGCTCCTGCGTGACGGACTTTTTGTTTGTTCTATTCCAAACTTGGTATTTAAACGTTTTATGCCAAACAAAAGATTAAGTTCGTACAATGGGAAAAGGGTGTTTTTGGTATTAAGAGGGGGATTTCGGAAATTGAAATTGTCTCTAAAAATTTCGAAAATCACGTCATGAGTACGACCTCAATAGCTGATTTCACTTAAGGGAAATCTGGCAATAGTGGTTTTCATTAAATTGATTACCTACTGCAGTATATGTTAATTAAAGTTATTGAAATGATTATAATCATGTCTTCTTATCATTGGTGGTTATAGCATTTACAGGTTTTTCCTAATTATATTTCAACTGTACATAAGGTTATTTGAAAGTGAGTATTTGGCCCGTTGGTGCATGGGGACGTTTAACGGGGAAAGTCAACGTAAGTACTTGAATTTGAAATGGATTGGTAAACATTGGATCAGGATAGGAAATCCTGATTTCCAAAGGAACAAATACGGGTTACATGAGATGTCACAAGGGCATCGTTTCCCATGGTGAACTATACAGCAAAGTATATAACAAGAAAGACAACAGAAATGTGGAAAAAGAACCACTACAGGCTGAAATGTTAGAAAGCCATTCTGCCCTAAAGTACGGATTAATAATAAACGTAAACTGACTAATGATTGCCATTAACCAGTATGATTATGTAAACTACAAATGGAGATGATGATGAAGGGTCTCCCAACAAAATATGCGTATTTATATATTAATTTATTTTTAAAAAATGTATAAAGAAATGTGTTTTATTTCCAATACAAATGAAATAACAAATAAATGTCCAACGGCTATGCTCCACTCCAGCGAAGTAACTCTACGCTCAGGGAGGTAATATTATGGTTGTAGCTTCATGTTGGTAATACTAAGTTAATATTATTATTATTATTTTATTTTATTAAGAATATTACAGTCTGCATATAAATGCATTTGGTAACGTGTATGAACAATGCAATCGTCCTCCATCACTCTCGACAGAAGCTACACCCCTTTACCACAATGAGATGAGCAGCCTCTCCCTGCCTGGCAAGGAAGTCAACAGCTAAGGAGGAATGGCACTTGATAAGAAAATAGCCACTGCTATCACTTCCCTTTACGCTTCTATAGGAGATCTCTGGGCCATTGTCTTTGGTCCGTGGAGGGGGATATGGATGAGTGGTGCTGGAAAGGGATAGGACTACTGAATCAGGATAATTGGATAGCCTGCTGTGGAATTTTCTGAAACTTAAGTGAATTAGGTCCTTTACAAATGGGATATTAAGATCTTTATAGAGGGTGTGATTTGTAACATAATATGGACAAATCTACTATGGTGCGCAGGACTTTGGATTCAAAAGTCTGGATGCGTCTGATGTTCGAAGGTTTTGCTGTACCCCACAATCAGATTGGTAATACAACTGTTATTGTGATCAGCAAACAGAATGTATCCTACCAAGGAATTATCCTACACGACGCGTTATGTTCCTGAAGGACCTCCAGGACGTATCAGGCGAGTGTAGGATTAATCCCTGAGAAAGCCAAATCTAAACGGAGCTGCTCGATGGCGGAGAGGAACCTACACTAGTCCACTTTTCTACGGAAATACCTCAGAAAAGTTGAGTATTGTAATGTTAGCAGTGCTGGAAGTTTTAATTTGACTTTGAGTTCCACTATATTGTATATAAGCAGTCTCGTGAATAGGAAATAAGGAGGACATGAGAGATCACAAAGCCATTCAGAGGTTTCCCATCGTGAGCTATATAGCAGAGCATATAACAAGAAGGTAACAGAAACAGTGGAGAAAGAACCACTCCAGGCTGAAATGTTACCGAGCCATCTTGCCATAACCTACGGGATGCATAGGCTAACTAATGATTGGCACTAACCAGTATGAGTATGAAAACTACAAATTTAATATGCACTCCGATATTGCCCAAATCACATAAATTAGTGAGAATTTGGACAAAGAGGAAATTTATTAAATATTAATATATCATGCGAGGCACATTCTTAAAGCTTATGGCGTGTAGCTTCTTCTTCTTAGAATGCCGTGCAAATTCTTGCGTAGGCGTCCGTCAAATTCTTCTACCCATTCCAGTACATTGGAGATCTTGAAAATTTTGTACCCCTGCCCATTGTCTAATATTTCAAACCACGGCTGAGGAGTAGCTAATAACACAAATGATTTATGTAAATGTATTAAAATATAAATTTATAAAATGTAAAAGTCCGTCACGCAGGTGCTGCATTAACTAAGCAGTTTTCCGGCTATTCGCGTTTATCTCAAAACTTAAAAGTTCAATGAGAACAATATTTGGTATTTAGGCTTCAATTAAAGTGCTTTGTAATATAACATGAGTAGGAGGGGGGGGGCGGTTACTGAAGGCCGAAAACTATAAAATGCATCTCGATTAACAACCAACATAGTGAAAAAAATGCACATTGCAACATTTATAGAACATTACATTTGCAATAAGATTGGTCCTATACAATTAGAGCCGACGTATGATAATGGAGATATTAATAATATCAACAATTCCCCCCCTCTACCCGTAACCCCCCCCCCCCCCCCGCTTGTCGGATTTCAGCCAGTAAAGAACTGTATCTTTCTTTTTACATAAAACGATTAAATATCGAGTTTTGTGTTAGTAAACAAGACTTCATACCACTATAGCGGTAAAATACACACACACACACAGACACACACACACACACACACACACACACACATCAATATATATATATATATATATATATATATATATATATATATATATATATATATATAGTAGAACGGGCCGCATTTTCGTCATCCACTAGGATCGATGGACATTTAATTAAATGTTTTGATCGTCATGAGTACAACCTCAACAGCTGATTTCCCTCAAGGGAAATCTGTTAATAACGGCTATTTACAAACAGGGGAACTTGTTAGTTCATGATACGATTTTAATACTGTCGATAATATTTCAGACATTACTACAAAATGATGTAATGGATTGAACTTAATTTGATTTGAGGAATAGCTGTGTCGTTAATGAAGGGATGAGTTTAATGAGTAGGAAGTTGGATGGTGGTTGATGATGCTGGTTGTGGAGCTGATACACGGACGGCTCTTCCTCGTTTCAAGGTCCCACCTTGGTGCAGTGTCCCCTACCTCCCTTTTACTACCATTCACATCCCAGTCCAAGCTTAATATTTTTAATTCCCAGTCTGCTTCTGGTCTCAAATATAGATGTCCGCTATCTAATAGAAACAGTCCGTCACGCAGGGGCTGCGTAAACTAAGCAGATTTCCCTTTATGAAGATTAATAATAGATAAACCTACGTACTGCTAACACAACCGTAAATATTAAGTGAATAAATAAAACGGTAACAAGAAATCTTTCTCCTCACCGGAAAGAAAAACAATAACTGAAACATATAAGAATGTCACATATTCGTTTTATTGAAAACTATGCACTATATCTAGTAGTGTAATTTATAATGAATCAGAATAATTTTTATTTCAATCAATCAAATTTTAGTATTCTAAGAATTTAAGACGGGGGGGGGGGGAGGTCACAAACACATATTTGTATCTATCTCGTATAATAAAGGACTCTGGAAAACAATATTTGGTATTTAAGCTTCGAATAATGTGGTTTATTATATAATAGAGTACTTTTTATGTAACACGAGTACACGTGGGGGCTTACTGATGGCTGAAAATTGAAAAATCCAATTATCTCGGTTAATATGCAAGATAGAGAATAAATGTATATAAGAATATTTATAGTAAATTTAATTTACAATAAGATTTATTCTATACGCTTATTCGTCTTATAGTAACGGAGATATTTCGAATTTTCAAAATTCCCCTGGGGCTCAGGTTAGCCTTGTGAGTTAAAGCGTTAACCTTAATCTCACATGGTAAACATAGAGTGGCGAGTTCGATTCTTGCCTGGGCAAAGGAAATTATTTAGTGACGAAATTCATTAAATAACATCCTAAATCCCACCCTGGCTAGAAAAGGGTGGTAACCTGTAGATAACCCGTCCCAATTAGCCTGAGTTGCAAAAAGTGGACGTTAATAAATAATAATAATAATAAAAATATTGTTTAATCAGTTGTTAATCCTCATAGTAACGGTGATGTTTGGAATTTTCGATGTTTGCCCCCTCCAAACCCCTCCCTCCCGTCCGATTTCCGTCTTTAACGAACTTGTTTTTTAGTTTTAGATGAAATGCTTATATATAGAGTTTAGTAAAGATCAAACAAGCATTGCGACGGCTAGAGCGGTAATTGACTAATATATATATATATATATATATATATATATATATATATATATATATATATAATTTTGATCGGGCCACATTTGCGTCACCTACTAGGTAGGATCGAGGAACCTTGGAATGAATTTTTCAAAAATCGTGCGATTTGTAGTAATCTCAATAGCTGCTAACAACGCCGCTCATAACCCGTATCAATTAAGCATAATTTTTCACGAGTTGGAATATCTCGCAGATGACGCCTTCTCATATTCCTTTTCTATATTGAACGCGAAGGAAGGTGATGAACCAGACAGGTTCTATTTTTCCCGTATCGTCTGATGCTGGGTAGGCAAGCAGTGAAGAAAAGATACCCTTGGCTTCAAAAATGCACGAGTGGGGGCTGTCAAAGAATAAAACGAGGCACGACTGAGAATACACCTATGGAAAATACAAGCTACATCGGATGCATACATACAACTGACGAGAATCGAGAGATAGACTTCCCATGAAAAAGGGTGTTTGCTAATACACCTAGAAATCTAAAAAGATGGAGGATACTAGACTTAGCCCGACGGAGAGCCAAACTTAAGTCAACGATCTGAATTCTGCCTAGAGGAGCTAGGAAACGTTTTCACGGAACGTGACGCTCATTTTTTTTACTTCAACAATCAGCGGGACTCTATACCTGAGATTCTTTAGAATCTTTCTATCAACTAGGATACCCAACTGGTTTGAGGAACATGGTTGCCGAGTTCAATCCTCGAGACTGTCCAGAGAGAAACTGGACCCAACCTACCCAAGTCGCTGGTTTGCCACTAAAGACCTCGTAAGGGAGTCAATCATATCCCCGATCTCACTCCTTTACCTGTTTATTTATGGGACAACCTAGACGAGGGCTGTCACAACTCTCGACTAGGGACGAGTAGGCGGGGGGCGGGGGTCTGTGGTCAGGGACCTGCATCAGCCCCCTGTCTGTGTAAGGGCTGTAATCGTTAATCATTCCAAGGGACTGTGAGACTTATACACTCGCTTGACTCCCACTGATCAACAAGCGCTGCGAAACTTGCTTCCTTTAGTATCGAACTCATGATTTAATGTCTCCGTTGGTGTTCATGGAACCAGTACTTAATAGCAGATTTCCCTTAAGGAAATGTCCAGTGGTCCTCCCTAGTAGACGACGAAAATGAAGTACATCAAAAATTATATATATATATATATATATATATATATATATATATATATATATATATATATATATATATATATATATATATATATACTAGCGGACCCGACAGACGTTGTCCTGCATGATATTTCAAGCGATTAGGATATTAAATTTAATAATATTATGTTTAAAACAAAAACTACTTTTAATAACACAAAAAACAACTTTTGTTATGTGCACGTTTGCCTAAAAACAAATAGAAAATGAAATATCGCGAATTTTTTATTCAGGCCTCCCTTATAACCCCCAGTCCTGATCTAACCTAAAAAATTTAATATAGCTTATAATCATGGAAGAATTAATGCTAATTTACATATAGAGTTTTGTTAAGTTCGGTTCAATGATTAGTGCCCAATAAAATCGTTGGCTCCCACTTTAATTTTTTGGTGTATATCTCGTTTATACTTTGTTATACGACAAAAGTGAATATAACAAAGGTTACTCTAAATAACAAAATAAACAACTTTTGTCTCGTGCATATTTGCCGATAAACCAATGTGAAACGAAATATCGCTATTTTTAATTTTAGGCCTCCCTTACAACCCCCACTCCTGCTCCATCCAGGGCGTCCCCCAAACTAATACAAAAAAAATCATTCAAATCGGTCCAGCCGTTTAGGAGGAGTTCACTGACATACACACGTACAGTAGAATTATATATATAAAGATATATATATATATATATATATATATATATATATATATATGTCTTTTACCACTGTAGTGGTCGAAACATTGGTTTAATCGCTACCAAACGCAATATATAAGTGTTTCATGCAAAACTGGGGGAGTCTAGAGGAGGGAATTTCGAAAATTCAAAATATTTCCTTTATTATAAGTCGGATCGAAAATCTGTATAGGAGCAATCTTATTGCACATTTAATTGACTATAAATCTCCTTATATAAATTGTTGACATTTTTCAAAAATCGTGTCACGAGTAAAACATTAATAGCCGATTTTCCGATTATCATTTATTATGGATCTAATTGACAAATGTTATGTTGCTCATCCTGTAGTTAAAGTAATGTCCTTCAATTGTTTTAGCATATTTCCCTTAGGGGAAATCAGCTATTGAGGTCGATTTTCGAAAATGTCTTCAAATGTCCATCGATCCTATCCAGGAGATGACGACAATGAGGTCCGTTCAAAATTATATATATATATATATATATATATATATATATATATATATATATATATATATAAATAAAAGTATATTTATATATATATATATATATATATATATATATATATATATATATATATATATATATATATATATATATATATATATATATATATTTGTCTGTTAAAGCTCTAGCGGTCGTAATTTTTGTTTGATCGTTACCGAACTCGAAATTTAATCGTTTTATGTCAGAGAAGATCAAGAAGAAGAGAAAGATCAAGTTCCGGGATTTTTGAAAAAGTGAAATATCTCTGTTATTATGCGACGTATCGAACAATTGTATAGAATCAACCTTATTGCAAATTAAATTTACTATAAATATTGTTCTATACATTTATTCTGTATCTTGAATGTTAACGGAGATATTTGCATTTGTATTGTGTGTGTGGTCGGCAGAAGTCGGCTATATTCGGGACTTTCCGTCAAAAGCTAGTGTTTCCGTAACTGTTCGTCCCTCGTGAATTGGTTTAGAGATTCGTTACTAGTACTGTTATTAGTAGGCAGATTTCTCTATTGTACACGTAAAACTTCACGAGGGAAATCTGCTTAGTTTACGCAGCCCCTGCTTGGCGTACTTTTGTATATTTTTCTCGAAAATTAACACTGATAATTGTAAGTTTAAGTTTTCTGCCTTCGGGAACTCCCACTCATGTGAGTTTCACTTTACTTCTTGCTAGTTATGAACATAGAACAGAATGTGCCGATGATAGTGTGTCATTCCTTCCTTTGGGAAATCTGGAAACCCCCTACGTGACGGATCATCTTCCTTCAGGACGATGGTTTAGCATCAGAACAGTGCGCTCAATCTTAACTTAAAGGCCGACCCAAACTTTTGTCTCTTCCTTCTAGCCTTCCATCCTCCTACTCCTCTAATTTACCACTTTTAAGTACCAAACTCAATGCCCTATTTAACCATAAATGGGGAGAACTTATAACAGACAGGGAATATGTTATTTATTTATATGTCCAGTTGATTAAGCTTTGCTACTGATATCTATAGCTCTATCAGCCCTGTAAATATTAATTAATCACCCCTATACTCATTATGCCAACGAAGAACTATACTATTCCTGTTCTAGGAAGCTATTTGTATCAACAAAAAGGCAATTCACCAGATGCTCTCTGGCATTTAACCAGCATATAAATTCTTACCTTTATTTATTAAGTGAAGATGATTCTTTTAAGGAGTAAACATATATTCAAAAAAATGCGGGATGCATGCGTATGCCTAAGTCTTGATCTGAGCTGAGAGTCAAATTACAAAACACATCGCTCTTTAGAAATGAGTGTTTTAAATGGCCAAACGTTTTAGCAGCTATTGAGGTTATACTTATGTCGCGATTCTCTCTTTCGAGAGAGTGCCTACATCTATGATATATTTATTAAAACTAATTATAGATTTAAATCACAAACAGAGAAGTAAAAATAATAAACGTAATACTCACATTTTATTGCAAAATAGTAAAAAGCAATTAAAAGAAAACTTAGATAAAATAAAATTAGAACATTTCTATTTTTTCATCAAACACCCTCAAATATATAGCAAACTAAAACTAATCTGTAATGGGGTATTTAGTATAACCCTAGAAATATAACAATAAAATACAAAAACATTTTAGTTGAGTTAAAGATAAAGTAACAGAATCAAAATCTAAATATAATGTATATGAAATAAGCTGTAACACCTGCAATGAAACTTATATTGGTGAATCCTCGCAGCTGCTGAATAAAAGGGTTAATCAACACGTAAAAAGTATAGACAATAATGAAAATAAAACTGCTTTGACGGATCATTCGGTTTCCAAGAAGCACACCTTCAATTTTGAAAAAGTTCTAATCATTAATAAAGAAAGAAATAATACTAAACGAAAAATAAAAGAGAATATTCACATAATAAAAAATAGAAAAAGAGCAGTAAACAAAAAAAAAACAGAAATTAAATACCTCAATCATATATTCTATACCATTTTATCTTAAATTAATCGATTTTAAATTATGACGCGAAATGATCGAGTTCAAGATTGACTTGTAAATAATCGATTTGTAGTCAGCTGACTTAACCTACCTCGGGAACCTCAGTATCAACTACCTCCTCAGTGAGGACAGTCGCAACGAATGTAAAAGGGAAACGAGCACTTCAGAAATGTAAGTAGCAATCTATAATTAGATTTAATAAATATATCATAGATGTAGGCACCTATTAATACAATATCTAGCAAAAGAATTATTAAGGGATTTGTTGTATTAATGTTATTAATTTTTTATATTTTTATTGAAAAAGGATAGCCCCTGAAGTGTTTTTTATTGGTGACCCTTGGCATAAAATGTAAAATATATAGAATATAAAAATATTGGGACCAGAATAAGAAATATATATATGTCTGTTAACGCTCTAGTATTCGCAATTTTTGTCTGATTGTTACCTACCTCGATATTTAAACGTTTTATGAAAAAAGAAGATCAAGTTAACGGCTAAAAAGTTCGTTAAAATCGGACCAGTGGGAGTGGAGGTTTAGTGGGGAAGAATGTGAAAATCCGAAATATCTCCTATGTTAAGTGTTGGATCGAAAAATTGTATAGAATAAATCTTATTTCAAATGTAATGTTCTATAAATTTTAGTATATACGTTTTTTTCAATATATTGATTATTAACCAAGATATTTGCATTTTAGCAGATTTCCCTTGAGGGAACTTAGCTATTGAGGTCGTACTCGACGCAATTTTCGAAATTTTTCTTCAAATGTCCATCGATCCTACCCAGATGACGAAAATGAGGTCTGTTCAAAACTATATATATATATATATATATATATATATATATATATATATATATCTGTTGCCGGTCTAGCTTTCGCTATTTTTGTATTATCGTTACCAAACTTGAATATAATCGTTTTATTAACAAAAAAAGATCAAGTTCGTTAACGGCTGAAATCGAACCAGTGGGAGGGAGTGGGGTTTAGAGGGGGAGAATTTCGAAAATTCTTAATGTCTTCGTTATTATGCTTCGGATCGAAAAATTGTATAGAACCAATCTTATTGCAAATATAATGCTGTTATGTACATTTGTTCACTATCTTGATTATTAACAGAGATATTTGCATTTTGTAGTTTCTGGTCTCGAGTAAACCCCCACTCCAACTCATCTCATATTAACAATATTCTATTATGTTATGAAGCACATTATTTGAAGCTCAAATACCAACTATTGTTCACATTGAACTTTTAGGTTTTGTGATAAATGCAAATACGTGACTCACGTGGGAAATCTGCTTAGTTAACGCAGCCCGTGCGTGACATACTTTTTTAAGTTTTCGGCCTTCAATAAACCCCCACTCCCACTCATTTCATATTAACAATAAGCTGTTATATTACGAAGCACTTTATTCAAAGCCTTAATACCAAATGTTGTTCTCATTGAACGTATACGTTTTGAGATAAATGCAAATACGTGATGCACACGGGAAATCTGCTTAGTTAATACTGCGTGACGGACGTTTTCTGACTTGCGTTTGCTTGTTCATTAAAAAGAAAAGTAGTGAACGACTAATGTACAATAGCATAGGCTCAAAAAATAATTTTGTCCACCTAAAATGGCCATTGGGCCGACTGTGTGTCTATGAATAGACCAAATATATAAGGTAGAGACTTTGAGGCTGGAGTTGGAGACAGTGTAGGAGAGGGGACAGCGAGTGGCTTCTCTTGTTTCAAGGTCACTTCACTGCGTTCCTCCCTACCCGCATGTGCCCCTCGCATCCTGCCACTAGTCCTCAATTTCTATCTGATGCATGGCCGGCCGTTACACATCCTACCCTCAGCCCTAAAACACGCAGCCTCCGCTCAAAAATTATGGGGGATAACAAGGACTATCTTGATCATGACCCGCGAACCCCCCCCCCTTCCCAAGAGTCATGAGGTATTTTTAGTACACGCATAAGCGGGTTCACGCTAGGAAATATACACATACCCACGCACAAAGGCTCTCCAAAGTCAATATCCGACAGTAGTGACCTAACCTCCTCCGTAGGCTTACATTTATATAATGTTAACTAAGCTGATTTGCATTTATGTCAAAACGAAAAAGTTCAAAGAGGACGATATTTGATATTTAAGCTTCAAATAATGTGCTTCATAATATAACAGCTTATTGTCAATGTGACATGAGTAGGAGTGGCGGTTTACTGAAGGCCGAAAACTAAAAAAATACAAATATCCCGGTTAATAATCAAGATAATGAAAAGTCCGTCACGCAGGGGCTGCGTAAACTAAGCAGATTCCCACGTAAAGTTATGCA
The DNA here is from genome assembly GCA_019009955.1 of Riptortus pedestris. Taxonomy (NCBI): domain Eukaryota; kingdom Metazoa; phylum Arthropoda; class Insecta; order Hemiptera; family Alydidae; genus Riptortus; species Riptortus pedestris. Next base: position 52,073,581 of record CM032233.1, on the reverse strand, counting down.
ATGGAGAAATCTATTACTGTGCCGAACAGTTACGCAAACGGCCGAACTAGCTTTCGGCGGGATCGAATAGAAGCGGCCATGGGTCGTCCGTTTCTCTTAATAAAATTGCAAATATCTCGGTTAATATTCAAGATAGAGAATAAATGTATAAACAATATTTATAGTAAATTTAATTCGCAATAAGATTAGTTCTATAAACTTTTTCGATCTGACATATACTAACGGAGATATTTCGAATTGTCGAAAATCCCCCCTCTAAACCCCTTCTCCCACTTGTCCGATTTCAGCCGTTACGATCTTGATCTTCCTTTTTACATAAAACGATTAAATACCGAGTTTGGTGACGATTAAAAAAAATTACGACCGCTAGAGTGTTAACAGACATATATATATATATATATATATATATATATATATATATATATATATATATATATATAGTTTTGAACGGACCTCATTTTCGTCATCTTCTGGGTAGGATCGATGGACATTTGAAGACATTTTTCGTAGCTCGCGTCATGAGTACGACCTCAATAGCTGATTTCCCTCAAGGGAAATCTACTAAAAACCATGCATAACAACATTTTTGAACATTACATTTGCAATAAGATTGAAGTTATACAAATTTTCGATCCGAGGCATAATAACGGAAATATTTCGAATATTCGAAATTCCCCCGTCTAACCCCCCCCCCCTTCTGGTCCGATTTTAGCTGTTAATTTTTATTTTTACATAAAACGAATTTGTATCTGTCAGACAAAAATTGCAACCTCTAGTGCGTTAACAGACAGACAGACACACACAAACACACACACACACACACACACACACAAACACACACACACACACACACACACACACACACACACACTCACACACACACACACACACATATAAATATATATATATATATATATATACACACACATATAAATATATACACATATATTTATATAAAAAATTGTACGGACCATTTTCGTCATTTCCTAGGTAGGTTGACATTTAAAGAAATTTGTTGAAAAATACCATCATTAGTACAACCTCAATAGCTGATTTCCTCCTAAGGGAAATCTGCTACAAACTCCGTCACGCAGGGGCTGCGTAAACTAAGCAGATTAGCCACGAGTGGGTAGGGAATACTATTGGTTTCATCTAACCAATACATTTTCTATTAGCAGATTTCCCTTAAGGGACCGTTTGTATTTACTCATGGTGGGCTTGTATTACCAGTATGCAGATTTCTGTATTGCTAAACTTCACATGGAAAATCTGCTTAGTTTACGCAGCCCCTGCGTGACGGACTTTTTCTATTTCTAAGTAAAAAGTCCGCCATGGAAGAGCTGCGTGAACTAAGACGATTTTCCAAGTGCTGGTATAACGCTTGGGATCTGATATCATCACGTATTCTCTGCTTATATGTAAAAAACCGATTAGTAAAAGCTGGGTGGGTTACTGAAGGCAGAAAACAAGAAAGTGCGAATACCTTGCTTAATACTCGAGTTACAAAAAAAAAATGCATAGCACAACAATTGTAGAGTATCATAAGTCTAACAGGATTGATTGTACAACATTTTATGATCCGACTCATAATAACGAAGATGTTTTGAATTTTCTTATTCCCCTCCCCTTTCTAAACCACCACTATTCCAGGTCTGATTTCAGCTAATAACAATTATGATCTTTAGTGTTGACTGAAACGGCTAAATATCGAGTATGGTATAGATAAAAAAAACATTTTCTAGTAAAGTAAAAGATTGATTCTATACAATTTGTCTTTACGGCGATTAACGAAGAAGATATTTTAAATTTGATCTTTATTTTTACAGAATTGTTTAAATATCGCGTTTGGTAACGATCAGACAAAGATTGCGACCGCTATCAGTCGAATATATATAAAATTTTGAACGTACCTCATTTTCGTCATCTACTAGGTAGGATCGATGGGACATTGAAGACATTTTTCGAAAATCCCATCGCGAGTTCTACCTGAATAGTTGATTTTCCCTTAGGGAAATCTGCTATAATCCGATGAGTAAAATTGGGTTTTACTTAATACTGAATACAAGTATTTACGATTTACTACCTTAATATTTTTAGCAACAAAGAAATGAATAGATTAACAATTGGGGAATATGAATAATTTTACAACATTAGTTTTAAACGAAGTAAAAAGCCCCTGTGAACTCCAGTGAGATAACGCATCCCCCTTGCGGGACGGACTTGATACGTTAGTTACTAGTTTGAATGTTTTTCAGCCGGGTTTCTTTAATGGAAATTAACTATTGAGGTTGTAGTAGTGATGATACTATTTTCGAATAATTTCTTCAAATGTCCATTGTCCATGGTTATAACCAGGAGATGCCGAAAATGGGCCATTTCCAAATCACACACACACACAAAAACACACACACAAAAACACACACACACACACACACACACACACACACACACACACACACATATATATATATATATATATATATATATATATATATATAATATATATATATGTGTGTGTGTGTGTGTGTGGTTTACATTTACCTGACTGTTTGGTCAGCTTTATTCTAATATGAAATCCTATTTAAGCAAAGACACTCAAAAAGAAGGATTCCTTGTCTAAAATTTCAAAAAGGTAGCTTCTTTTTTAGCACTCCTACATAGGGTTTTTTCTTGTTGATGGAAAAGTGAAGAGAAGTCAGAAAAACGGAAGATAGCAGTGACATGTATAAACATCATTCATAAATTAAATTTGGAATACATTTTTTCTTTTCTATTTTTCGATACGATGATAATAACGGATATTTTTCGAAATTTCCTCCTCAAAATCCCCACTCCTACTGTTTCGACCCCAGCATTTGAGAAATGAAAAACACGAAAATTCCGGAAAAGTGGTAGCTCTATTGGTTATGGAACATGACCATTAATGAATTCCAAAACTGGAACCCCTTTACTTTGATTTGGAGAGACGGAGGGGTACATGCCTAAACGTGCAACTTGCAGAGTTCTTTCCTGCTGAGTAGGCCTCCTCCCTCTCTATTATAGACATCTATTATACAACCGAGGTAGACTCATTGTAAAATTATAGAAAATTTATTTATACAGCATAGATGTCTTTCAAAGTATGTACATATTTAGTTATGTTTTATGTGACTTAAAACATATTTTTAATTAATTAAATTATAATATATTCCTTTTATATGTTTGACTTCGATTTTAAGATTTTTAAGCTAGGACAACTTGTAAGACTGATGTTAGTATGCAATTGTATTTAGGTTAAGACATTAAAAATGTAATTATTGGATACATCCCATGGCCTAAACATGTTTCTTTCTTGTTTTATTTGCTATCACCATATGATCGCACATTGGAGCCGAAAGGCCTAGTGCTTTAATAAAGAAATTGGTGGGATCGCCTCCAGTTATTTAGGCCTGTTTCCAGATCTACCACATCTAGCAAGCAACATACGAATTATGTTTTAGCAGATTTCCCTTAGGGGAAATCAGCTATTGAGGTCGTACTCATGACGCGATTTTCGAAAATTTTCTTCAAATGTCCATCGATCCTACCCAGGAGATGACGAAAATGAGGTCCGTTCAAAATTATATATATATATATCTATATACTATATAATATATATATATATATATATATATATATATATATATATATATATATATATATTTGTCTGTTAATGCTCTAGCGGTCGCAATTTTTGTTTGATCGTTACGAAACTCGATATATAACCGTTTTATGCAAAAATAAAGATCAAGTTCGTTAATGGCTGAAATCGGACCAGAGGGAGAGGGGGTTTAGAGGGGGGGATTTTCGAAAACTCAAAATATCTCCGTTACTATGCATCGGATCGAAAAATTGTATAGACCTAATCTTATTGCAAATTAAATTTACTATAAATATTGTTATATACATTTATTCTCTATCTTGAATATTAACCGAGATATTTGCATTTTTATGAAGTCTGTGGTGGGGTATAGTTCGGATTATGTCGGCCATCTTCGTCATTTCTCGGCTCAGGCTGAAGCTTCTTCTAACCTGGCGTTTTTAACCTTACCTTACCTTCCTTACTTTGTGAGATTTATGCAAATACGTTTTGTTCATCCGCCCCCCCCCTTCTTTAGTTCTTGGACTACTAAAATATAAATTATTCTTACAATTCAGAAGCCGTTTCAGTTGGGTATTTATTTTAATTAACTGAAAGATTTCTCATTATCTAATCACGGTGTTATTGTGTTACCAGTATGCAGATTTCTCTATTGTAAAACTTCACAGGGGGAATCTGCTTAGTTTACGCAGCCCCTGCGTGACGGACTTTTGTTTGATCCTTACCAAACTTCATATTTAAGCGTTTTATGTAAAAAGAAAGATCAAGTTCGTTAACGGCTGAAATCGGACCAGTGGGAGGGGGGGTTTAGAGGGGAGGATTTTTGAAAATTCGAAATATCTCCGTTACTATACGTCGGATCAAAAACTTGAATAGAACCAATCCTATTGCAAATTAAATTTTCTATAAATATTGTTCTATACATTAATTCTCTATCTTGAATATTAACCGAGATATTTGCATTTGTATTCTGCGTGTGGTTACCAGTAGGCTATGTTCGGAGTTTCCGCCGAGAGCTCTGGCGGCCATTTCCATAACTATCGTCCCTCGTGAATAGGTTTAGAGGTTAGGCTAACTGTTTTTTGGGGCTAGAAACTACTGGGTTATTACGCCCTAAATAATGTTTTTTAGGTTTAGAGGTTTTTTACTATTACAGTTGTTATTAGGCAGATTTCTCTATTGTAAAACTTCACGTGGGAAATCTGCTTAGTTTACACAGCCCCTGCGTGACGGACTTTTATTTTGTTCAGTTAAGGAAAGTTTTAAGATAAAACCACTTATCATTCGTTATCGAATCCCACCAAAATGTTGCATATATAATTTTTCTTTTATGCTAAACTGGTAGTAAATGGGATAGATATTACCTATCTTTTGATATTGTAGTAGGGGGGAATATTTTTTTATTTAATTGCTATTGTACTTGAGAATTAACTGATATTTATTGTGGATGGCATAGGCTGGATCCAGTCACCATCTCCTCTGCTCCAATACCTTGAGTCACATACTAACTTGCCTAGAGACATGCGCCTAATGGACCTTTCATCAAATTTATACTTTTTACTTTGTTATAACAACATGAACAAGGCAAGCCGTTTTTAGCCCTTTACAGCTACTGAGGTAGTATTCATGACGCGGATATTTCTCTCCCTCTCTCTCTCTCACTCTCTCTCTCTCTCTCTCTCTCTATATATATATATATATATATATATATATATATATATATATATACACACACATACATATATCGTTACCAAGCTCTATATTTAAAGGCTCTATATAAAACTGAACATCAAGTTCGGTAATGGCTGAAATCGAACAAGTAGGAGTAGGGACTTAAAGGAGGGAAATTTCGAAAAATCTCTTCTTATACATCGAATCGAAAAATAGAATAGAAAAAAATGTATTCCAAATTTAATTTGTTATAATGATGTTTATTCATGTTACTGCTTTCTTCCGTTTTTCTAGCTTCTGTTTACTTTTAGGTGTGCAAAAAGAAAGCTACCTTTTTGAAATTTTAAACACCGGATCCTTCATCCGTATTTTTGTAGATATAGAGACTGGAAAAGATTTCTGAAGTGTTGATATGTCCATAAATTATAAGAATGGGGTAAGAATTATGCAATGTCCTTGGATGATATCAAGTAAAACAAGTTTCATTCCTACCTATTCAAATGCTTTCATTATTAAATTTTCGCATGTACGCAGAGGTAAATTGACTACGTTGAAAAGTTAAATAAAAACATCTTATTGTTTATACATTTATTGAAACACATGTTTCCCGCTTCTTCGTGGAGTTAAGATAACATCAATACTTCATTTAACAACCTAAAAGTTTTAGTTTGACCATAGTATTTTGCGTGACGAAAAGTGAATTAGGGATGAATTCAAATGCAATCTCATGAGGAGGCAATAGAAGAGATGTATTACATAAACACGTTGGATAAAAGTAGAGTTTACGCAATATTCATCTCCTGGCTTTTCAACAAAGATGAAATTTTTATTTGCAGAAGCCACACTGTTTGTTATTAATACAAATTGTTAGTCCAATCAAAATTTATGTTGCACCCTTTTAACAAATGTTTTATATTTTTATTCGGTAAACACAGATGTCAGAGGGATTGTTATATTTGCCTTTACTGTTTTTATGTTTCTTATAAAACTGTATTATATTGAAACGAATTCGACGTTTACGTTATTTATCATACAAAGTTCAGCTATAACTATGATTGCAATTCCATGTAATGGCTTTATTTTTAATTGCCGATTTGAATCCGAAAGTCAAAATTCACTTTGGTGGATTCAGTTTATTTACAATTAGTCACTAAGATTTGTGAAGATTCGAAGGAATTTTTGAATAATTTAGTCTCTGAAGCAACCTCTTTGTCTCATGCCTAAGAGTAGAATCGCTATAACCATTGGCTCCTGTATAAACTTTGATGTTGATGGGATGAGGTAGGATGAGCTCCATGACCTTCTCAATATGACAGATGTGTAACATGTGCGGAAACAAGATGGAAGACTAAGGAGGGGGAACAGATTGGGAAGGTAGGATTGATAAGGATGGCCTAGATAAAGGTTTCGGTTGAGAAAACAATCGGCCTAATAAATGGCTGGAACAGATCGAATCCACCCAATCCCTTTGTCTTCTGCTTCAACCCTTTCAGACCACTTACCCATTTGGGCAGCCCCAAGCATTTCCTTTATACTATTTTAATACTTTCAAAAGAAAATATTCTGGGAGTTACGTCGATTATTAGCGTCAGTTTATGGAGATTCTATTTATTTGGAATCATTTAACTGATCTTGCTTCCTCTTGAGGTATTCAAATATTTCATTTGCTTAGAACAGAGAAGTATTTCTATACATATTTTAAAGGAGACTCAAATAACCTATAAAGTCCAATTTAACCTTCGAACCCTCAAAAATCTAAAAAAGTCCGTCACGCAGGGGCTGCGTAAACTAAGCAGATTTCCCACGTGAAGTTTTACCATAGAGAAATTTCAGAATAGAGAGTCAAACAGTTATGGGAACGGCCCGAACTAGCTCTTGACGGAAACTCACGACTAGACCCGAAGTTAGCCGATCTCATCTCTGAAGCTGAAAACAGAAAAATGCAAATATCTCGGTTAATATTCAAGATACAGAATAAATGTATATAACATTATTTATAGTAAATTTAATTTGCAATAAGATTGATTCTATATAATATTTCGATCCGACATATAGTAACGGAGATATTTTGAATTATCGAAAATCCTCCCCACTAAAACCCCTCCTCCCACTGGTCCGATTTCAGCCATTAACGAACTTGATCTTTATTTTTGCATAAAACGATTAATTAATATATATATATATATATATATATATATATATATATATATGTAATGATAGTCCTAATATATAATACATAATAGAATAAAAAGTAGTTAACACAAAAAAATATAAACACCATAATACATATTAAATAATTAATATCTTACAACTAAACACACTACCCTTTAAACTAAAACTAATTCGAGGGTCCCACTATGAGTCCAAATTCTCCACCGGCCCCTTAGGGGTCTTCACCTCTACGTGCCGCAACGCTTCCTCCAAAGCGCACCCCGTCCTCAGCCATACTCCGCCGCATCTTGGCCATCCAATAACCGCCACGAAGGCGACGCCTCCCACAAGAAGGGTAGTCCCTAATACGATGGACATCAACAGGAACAATGTCCATACTCCTCCTCCAGCGCAGTTCCGCAGTTCCTAGACGTGATCTCCGCCAACGTCATCCAAGCTGGAACTGCCCTCCGATGTCAAAGGTGAAGAAACAGCTGTTCACACTTCTGCTTCTGCCAGCGCCTGCAGGAACACACCTGTCGAGTTGTGCCGTTGGGACCTTGCGTGCACTATGCATGCCGTCATGGGCGGTCCTGAAGTCTTCAGTGGCAAGTCTAAGACCACCCATATCTCGTGCGTTGTAGCCACACGATGGACCCTCGCCAGACTGTAGTAGACATTTGGCTCGTCTGCACCTGAAACCAAAGTCACACCCATCGGGAGAGCCAGCTCCACATCCCGCAGGGTTCTCTCTAATTCCCAACTCCGCAATAGGACCCTTGAAAAGATTCCCCTTTGGCACAACTCCACCCCCCTTACCGTTTCCTCAAGCCTAAGTAACAACTCGAAAGTGGCAAGTTCGGGGTTACGAAGAGAGGCAGTAATGGTTACTGTTTCATTTAAAAGCATCATTGAGGGGGACACTGCTTACCCTATCCCCTCATTCCTGGATGTCACTCCCTGTGATTCCTGTGATAGGTCCCTATCACTCGCGCAACACCCAACCAAACGAACAGAATTAAAATTTATCCTGTAACCCAGGTACTAGAAATACCTACTCTAAGAGTCTCGACTTCGCTAATTGTAATTCATCACAGGCTCATACGCCTCCTGGACCATCGGGTGCTCTACGATGGCGAAGTTGGTACGGAGACCGTGGCGCAACGTCCCTGGCCAAGTGCGGAGGACTCCATTCGGGGTCCTGTGTAAGTTCTCCCGACCTTTCCGACTCTTCCTCACTCCCTTCGGAAACCGTTCCCCCCCTAGGGGCCCGAAGAGTGGAATCCTCTCCTGAATCGCTACTTTCCCCTGGAACGAGGGTACTTTCCTCACTTCCCTCCGTCTCTACCTCAGGGGACTCTACACTGCCCTTCGAGTACCGATCTCGCAACCGTCTGAAGTATTCTCCCAGAACACTACGTTGGGTCTCAGGGGTTGGGCAATCAGGTAGCGGACAACGGACTGCTGATTTTGTACGCACGGGGCATCGGGAATGGCGGTGGCCTGAACTCGGGCCTGGCGCGACTGGTATTGGCGTCATTGGCAAACCCAAAGGCTGTGTCTCCTGAGGGCCCGGTGCTTCTTCTAACAGTTCAGGAGTGACTACCCCTTCCGACTGTTCAGGAGTGACTACCCCTTCCGGCTGAGTATTCCCTAACACGATCGTTTGCCCCGTTGGGTCTAACGAATTCTCCCCCGGCTCCACGGTTGCAGTCTCCGACATCCCTTCCACAGGGGTCACGCGGCCTGAGGCTGGCGCCTGTGCGCCCTGCGCCTCTTCCTCCTCGCCACACCCTCCAAAGTATTCGTCCTCCAGGTCGTAAGGTGCACCGGGCCACATCTCAAGTATAGACGGCTCTTCCGGTAGTATTTCCGACACTGGTGTAGGTCCATCAACCGCCTGGTTGACCTCTGGAGTCGACCCCTCATCACTTGAGTACGCTTTCTTTAAGCGATTTGCATGGACCACCATCCGACCCCCGGTACTAAGTAATACCTCGTAGGTTACTCGAGACAGTACCTTCACAATTTCATGAGGTCCCGTCCAAGGGCAATGGAATTTTGGAAAGTGACCTGGTTTTACTGCAGGCACATGCAAATAAACTCGATCCCCGCATTTGAATACACGCTCCTTTAACCTTCTGTTACAATAGCGTGTTCGTTCCGCCCACGTCTTTTCAGCCCTGGCTCTTGCCTCTTCATACGCCTTTGAAAGGCGGTGTCTGAGGTTGCCAACCTGGTCTTCCCAGGCTTCCCCTTCTCTCAGGGGTGACGAGTCACAGAACGACGGGGGAGTCAGCTCTCTACCGAATATCAGGAAATTCGGTGAGTAGCCTGTGGAGGAATGCGGTATTGATCGATATGCCATCAGCGCATACGGGACCCATCTATCCCAATCCCTACCGTCCTTCCTGGCATAGTGTGAAACTGATTCTGTAATCGTACGATGGAGCCTCTCGATCATACCATTACACTCCGGGTGGTAAGGAGTTGTTTGAACCTTCTTTGTTCCCAGTAGCTGACACACTTGCCTGAAGAACTTGGACACAAAATTGCGCCCTTGGTCGGTCAGAAGCCTGAGCGGCACCCCATGCCTCGTGACTATTTCTACAAAACCGCGGGCTGATTCTTCAGCTGTTAGGTCCTTAATGGGGATTCCCTCGGCATATCTCGTGAAATGATCTATAAACGTGAGCAAGTACTTGTTACCCTGGCCCGTTTTGGGAAATGGTCCCACCACATCCATCGAGACTTGCTCGAAAGGTGCTCTGGCCATATAAGGGCGTTGGACAGGGACGCGTAAGCCTGTAAAGAGATTCCTTTCAAGTCTCCCTTCTTCGGTCTACCCTTAGAGATTGGCGCCTCAGGGGATTTAGACAATGCACGACTGCCGACGGCGGGCGTTTCACCTCCCCTCTTTTTGTCCCACTTAGAAACCAGCTCAGCGGTCCGCTTCCAGTCTGTCCTTCTCTAACCTGTCCTCATTGACTCTCATCAATTTATTTAATCGCGAAGGGGAACGGGTAGCCTTAATTGACCCAGAGGAAATATCAACCACCGCACCAAATCTCCTAAGCAAATCCATGCCCAGGAGCCCATCGCAGTCAATATCTACTTCTGCTATCACCACAGGGTGGATAAGGTCGGTCTGGTCCAGTCGCACTCTCACCGATTGCTCTCCACGAACCTCCAACGCCTCCCCGGACACGCCCTTTAATTTACTACTCGGAGGGAGTAGTTCCTTTCCTCTGATAGGCTTCTTGAGGAGTGTGACATCAGCCCCCGTATCTAATAGCATTAGGTGTGGGAGGCCGTCTATGCTCACTTGGACTGTAAACCTAGGCTTTTCCCCTCCTCCAATCCCGTGGAGCCTAACGTCTCTATCCCCGCCTTTTCTTAGTTTCGACCTGGTTCGCGGGGCTCGACCAGGTCTTGGCCTTTTGGGTTTTCCCTAATAGTGCGCTCTGATTTAACCCTCTGGCGGCATTCCTTAGCGACGTGCCCTGGAGTTCGACATCTATAGCACACGAGCGTCAGGGCCCCCTTTTTGTTACTTATCAGTGCCCCTCGATCGCCTGGAGTGACTGGCGTTGCACATTTACTTGAAAAGTGACCGCTACCTCCACAGCGATAACAAATCACTTCCAACTGAGACCGGGACTTCCCTCGGTCTTGGTGTACCCTACTCACCACCGGCCCTTCTCCCCCGGTCTCATCAATTGCAAACACCTGCCGACTACCCCCCTCCTCCAGCTCAATGGTGCACGCCCTTTCTACTGCTTCTTCCAAGGAAGACGGAGGGAACATCCGTACAAACCGGCCTACATCGCCCCTAAGGCCACTCAGGTACGCCGTTAATACCACGCGATCGATCTGCTCTCTCGCGACCATTTGCTCTATGGGAGACCCCTTTTCCTTCAGAGCTTTTTCACCTATGGCTCTACAGCGGTCCGCGAAAGCCCTGGAGTCTTCGCCCTTTTCCTGACGAACGCTACTAAGTTCATCAAGTACTGTTCCGGTTTCCAGGTATCTTTAAACCTAGCCTCTAACGCGTTTCTATAATCGCTCCGTAGGTCGACTGAGGGCTCGTCAGGTCACGACGACTGGCTAAAAACGACGCGGGGACCCTTCAACTTCATCCTCACAACCAGGATTTTATCTAAGTCTCCCCAGTTACCGCATTGGCTACAAGTTCCACCCCTTCAAAAAATCAGTCACTGAGATTGACCCTGGTTCACCGGACCACGGTAATACCATAGTCTGGAGGCTCATGTCCTTTTCTTACTTGAGCCCATTCGGTCACTTTGACTTTACATACATAATAGAATAAAAATAGCAACATAGGAATAACTTTAACACAACACAACAATAATTATAATTTAAAATAACAAGACAATGATTGTAATAGTACATAGCAATAACTATTGTAAAATAATATAAGTTGCAATAATAATGACTGTGACCCTGCTATGTAAACAAAACAAGGAAGGTTACTATAACCATAGTCATAGTGCAATAAGAATGTATAATAGTTTAAAGATTATTTAGTCCTGGTAAGTAATAATAAGGAAAAAACACCCTTTTACGATAATATGTAATAAAAAAGTGCAATATTATGAAGTAGTACATGTAGTTTTACAGCCCTGAAGAAGAGAAAATAAAGATTCTCGAAATATCGGCATAAACTAAGATTTATTTCACCAACATTGACCAAAACTCCGAGAAGAATAACACACCCTATATAAATACAACCTGGTCGAAAACATCAGCACAATTATATATATATATATAATTTTGAACGGACCTCATTTTCGTCATCTCCTGGGTAGGATCGATGGACATTTGAAGAAATTTTTCGATACTCGCGTCATGAGTACGACCTCAATAGCTGATTTCCCTTAAGGGAAATCTGCTAATAGTAGTTCTTCATAAGCCCCCAAAATGCATAAAGGTTAAAACCCCTTTTTTGGCAGGATAAAAAATTAGAATAGGTGAACTCGCACCTTGGAGATCAATTCTCAACCTCGAGAAAAAGTTTAAATGAAATAGAGCATTTTTTACGAAGATGAAAAGTCGCCTGCTCACGAGTAAAAGAAATACTTCGAAAAGGGAAGAGCGACGCATGGGAAACGAAGGGACGCAATCATATCATCAACTCTCCTTTTATTTTTATTATGTAGACTCATTAGTGAGGATAAACGTGACTGAGAAGAATAATTTTATAAGGTTTGTTAGAACTCTATGTATTTAAGAGAATTATGATTTGCCTTAATGGTTGTGAGGTAAGAAAATTTTTACCCTGTATGTTTTTAGCACTGATAATGCACAGGAGAGTGAAACGTCTGCTATTCTAAAATAAAGAGAATAAATATAGCTGTTTGAGTCCTTAAGATGCTTTCTTTAGTCCTGAAATACTTTAATTGGTCTCAGCAAGGATTAGATGCAATCAACCCTCCTGTTTGCCTCTGAAGTCTGAATTACTTGGATAAGCTGGAATTGGCCCAACTTGTATTTTTCAAATCTTTATATTTCTGGCCAAAACGGACAACTTGGTTAGACTGGAAAGAAGTCGGACCATACAACAGTTCAGTTGTTGAAAAAATTCTGAATTTCTGTATCGTCTCTTAAAAATATTGTCTTTCACTGAAAATGGAATACCAAGGAAATGCTTCAATAGACTAATAGCGTTGGACAGTCAAGATATAAATTATAATAGGGTCTCACAAATAAAAGCAATTTTAAATAATGTGCAAAAATACTTTAGCGGTATCTCGTGTGAAACAAATTTCCTAGCAAAAATAAAAATACAATTTTAGAACAAGCAACAAGTCACATACTATCTGCCGACATCAATAGAGTATACATTTCATAATATAACCCTTTTTATAGAAATGTCTGTCATTATAACAGTCCCCAACCTGAAATTCAAAGTGAAAATGAAAAATATAAATTAGTTAGCCAACTGAGAATTTCAAATAATGATTACTTGCAGCTGTATCACAATACAAAAATGAAAATAATAAAATCAGCAGAAGTTTGTGAATACTGTCAGGAATTTATAACGGTCGGATTAAAACATTATTGATATAGAATCTTAGGGAGCAATACTTAAAGAGGTTTATAGCCACAAATGATGACATAGTGCCCCTGGAAGATATTCTTCACATTGAGGACATTCATAAACTGAACATTATTTACTATTTCTTTAGGAAGTACGCAACTAGGCCACGTGATATTACATAAAATTATCTTGTTTATTAATCACTTTAATATTGAAATGTCCAACAAAGTCAATTTACACCTCACAGGAAATAAATAAAAAAAAAATGTAAATATACATGACGTATAAATGGTACTCATTAGATAAAGCTTATAAAGAATTTTAGAAGTTTAAGTACTACTTGAAAACATTTAATTAAAAAAAAAGTATTTTTTTTATGCATATAGTAGGTTAACATTATGTCACTTGCTCTTGTATACTTTCTGTGTATTACTGGTAAGTTTACTAACACTAAATGGGTCAGACTCAGGCTAAAATGTGTATATATTAGCCAATAAATCGATCTATCTTTATGCTTTAAATAACTATAGAAAATTAAATTTAAAGATTTTTTAGCTATAAGTAATTGTTCTTTTATATATATATATATATATATATATATATATATATATATATATACATACATACATATGTATGTATGTATGTATAACTGGAGTTTGCTCAACTTTATTAACACATTCTGCATGTAGCCAAGCAATATTACGGAAAAAGAATTGAGGGGTTTGGTGCAGAAACGGTGTAACCCACAAATACCCATTTCTTTATATTTTTGTGTTGTTACTTCATTATATTGTTTTTATAGCCAATCATTTTTGTACATCTTTCAGGTGCCATTCAGGAATAAAACATTAGTGGTGTAACTTGTAGACAACTATTTTGAAATTAACTGAGTGCAAAATTGGTGTAAACCACTATGGATTCATTTGTCTAGACATTTTTGTAATATTACCTTAAAAAGTTACATTATTTACTAATGTCAGTAAAGAAAGAAGTTGTACTATGCATTCCATGTTTGTAGCAAATTGTGAAATAAATGTTGTTTATTTTCTTTAATACATACTGCTTATTTAATTTAAATAGTGTTATTTCCACCATTTTCCTTAAAATTATGGCAATGCAGGTTGCTTCATTCTTGCAGTAAATACATATTTTGTTCATAGAAAGCAATAATGACGTATAAAAATAGAAAAATGTGGAATACACCAATAATGTTTCACATTTTTCTTAGAAGAAAAATGTTGTAGCCCACAATTTTAGCACTGAAAATGCAATTTTTAAGTTCATGTATACAGCAAATATTTACATTTACTAATGTCACTCCAAGTACAAAGAATAATTTTTGTAGCAGTAATAGTTAATTTATACGGTTTCTTTAAATTTTACTCCTTCTTTCTAAAGACAGGAAACTTGTGGGATACACCGTTTCTGCTCCAAACCCCTCAATTGTTCACCATGTTTTTGGAAAAAAAATTGTTTCCCCCCAACAAATTATGATTTTCAAGGATGATTATGTTTTGAAATATGCTGTGATTGTTAATAAGAGCTTTTGAATCCTACCATATTTACACAGAGGACTTTCCCCAATGTAATTATTAATACCATTCTACATAATATGAAAGTTGATTCTGACCAGTGCCAACATTGGCAATGAACATAAAATATTTCATTGGTTTGTTACTACGCATCTTACACATTATTTATTGCTCCTACTGATAACTCGTCGAAGATAGTTTCTGTGTAATGTTTTACTGGCTGTTTCTTTCTTTATTGAAAATGCTTAAAATTGGTCAATGTTTCGAGGTGTGTTCAGGTCCCATAGGGAGAATAGTCTGAAGTGAAGACTTACTTTATCAGCCAGGTTAGGTTATATCAACATGATACCTCAGCGAATTTGAATTGTATCGTTATATCGTGTTTTGTACTACAGTTTCATATTTTATTAGTTTTTCGATGATATTTTGAAGTCTGAGTGTGGGATTTAAAGGGGGATTCGTATCAGGTTTGTATGGTGTTCAAGGTTATGGTATGAAAGGGTTAGTAGTGGGATGGTTATAAGAAGACGAGGGGGGATCACTGTAGAGAAGGTTGAGGCAGGCAGCTGTGAGGGAAGGAGGCTTAGTGGAGGGGGCAACAAACAGCAGAGGATCTTGACCTCAGAGCTGAGGGCTCCTCTCTGTTCTAGGCGAGATAATTCTACAGCCTCAACTCTCCCAACTTATCGCTACGTTTGCCTTCCTAAGGCCTTTTTTCCTGGACCATTTTCCAACACGTCTTTCGTGCTCTGTATTATTAAACCTTGTAGACTCAACATCAGCATCATGTATGTCCCATCGACCAACACAAATTGTGTCTTTGAAACTCATCTCTACCACTTTTCCGCCGGGACGACCATTATTTCATTTGTTGAAAATGTACAGGGTGTCTCAGAACGATCCAACTATTTCGAACAACAGTTTAAAAAAATGCTATTTGTAATTAGTTATTTATTGATACCAAAATTTTAACGAAGAGGGAAATTTTACTTTTTAAATATGACATTACTTAAATGACGCCCGTTTGTTTGGCGACACTCTTCAAACCTTGTGCGGACGTTATAGAAGACTTTTCCAAGAAGTTGTTGAGTTCGGAAAAGTAAGGTCCAATTATGCGCTTTGTGGACAATGCGACCCAAACAGTAACTTTGGGGCTATGCAAAGGGCGTTGGTGTAGCAACGTTGGTTCTAATCTCGCATGGTAGACCTAGAGTGGCGGGTTCGATTCCCGCCCTGGGCAGTGGAAATTTATTTAATGACGGACTCATTAAATAAACTCCTTGGGCCCACCCTGGCTAGAAAAGGATGGTAACCTGTAGATAACCCATCCCGGTTAGCCTAGTAGCATAAAGTGGAAAAAAAATCTCTCTAACATTATGCTTACATAATTTAACCTCAGAACATAATCATTTTCAAACTCAATTAGTGCCAACTAAAAATGTAAGAAGTGAGCTTGCTAGGATTGCCCATCCCCCACCTCCGCTCCACGTATTTAGCGTCTCGTTCACTTGTAAAATAGTTGGACCGTTCTGAGACGCCCTGTACATTTGAAGCAGATAAGTAACCCTTCTGACCATTACTTCTGTAGTACACGAGCTTCCTCGCCCATATGTGAGGAGAGATCCATATCTGTCGACCCCGAAGTCGCTGACTGGAAAAGAGTAGTGAAGTCGACGGGTCCAATGTTTCTCTTGAAGCCTGAGATGGAAAGTCCTGGGGAATCTCGATGCCTCATCCTTTACCACGTCAATCCTGGAACCATCTTCTAGTTCTATCCCATAGTTATGAGCAAATAGTGTAGAATAGTACTCGGGAGAGGCGTATTCCGAGTGGAACGCCTATGTAGGTCCGGTGGCGGCCTGTCTAATTTAAGCCTGGGACACTTGCCACAGAGGGGCTCAACTAGACTTAGTCCAATAATTTCCCTACCTAGCACAGCGTTGCTTTCTTCGTATATCTTGTTTAAGAAAAATCACTGAAATCAAATTCCCATGTATTATCTACTTGAATTCGCCTCCAAAATGAATCTCAAAAGTATAAGAAGATCTTTGAGATTATTCACTACGTAATTCCTGGTTCTCTTTTATTATTATCATATTAAATTCAAACTTTTCAACTATTTTTAGTCATTTGCGAATAAGTAATGATTAAATTATCTTTTAAAATAAAATAAATAAGCTGTAACTATAAAATGCCAATGGAATCCTTAGCTCGAAAATAGTTGGCGGTAAGTACACTAGAATTTACACTGACTCCTTAAGCTCACTTTATAAACTACAAGACTAGAAAACGACTCACAAATACGTTATTTACACTGTCTACTCTACAGCACGACATTGGTTTGGCTGCCAGGACACGAGGATCTAGACATGAGCAGAACAGCTGACGTCGAAGCCATGCCAGGAACCGAAGAAAAATAACATGAACTGAACGTTCAACAAGAAAATATTACGAGAAAGGGGGGGAAAAAACATATTACTTAAAGATTGGACTAATATAAGCTCTAGTAATAAACTATGTTGTATGATAAACACAATTCATGTTATTAAGCAACATTCAGAAATTCTTGACTCGGCGAAGTCGCATAACTTGAACTCGGTTTTAGTTAATATTTAACCGTTTCATGTAAAACTAGTTAATTACGTTCATTTATAGTCAAAATCGTACTAGGAAAAGAAGGGGTTTCAGAAGGAATTAAATACAAAATTAAAAATCCAAGCCTTCGATCTGCTGTGCCGGTTCGAAAAATTTTGAATAACTGAAATTATTAACGATTAATGTACTGCAACTGTTGCTTTACAAATATTTGTCTAACTCAAGCATTAAACGAGTTTTTCTGCATTTTTATCTTTTAGTCTTAATTCAATCCCCACTTTTAATCATCTAATTTTTACTTTAAATAACTCAGTCACTAAAAAGATCACGTTCAGCTTAAATTTCTAGTCATATTTATATAGGTTTCTTATTACTGGAGAAAAAGAGAATAGAATGTCATATATTCTTGTTTGTTTTCCATGCCTGTAGAAAATCTGCTTAGTTTAAACGTAAACTGTGTGGTGGAGTTTTAAAAGTTTCCTGAAAACCCCATTCGCATCAAAAGACATCCTACGGTGTTGATGGTGGTTACTAGTTATAAATCTCTGACGTGCCTTTAAGTATAGGTTGTGGAACAAACACATACTGGATATAAATATATAACGATTTGTGAGACAAATGACTTGACGGGAGCATTAAAACGCTTACCAATTACTAGACACATCTTTAAAAAAAAAAATAAAAAAAAAATCCAGCTTCAATCGGAGATTCGTTGGTCTTTTGAAAATGGTATATTGATTGTGTTAAACTAAAAATGACCCATTTAATACAACTATAAAGGTCCTCAAAAAAATAATAATAATAAAATCCAAAGATTATAAGGCTGTGCATTGTAGGTATACGGTCTAGTGATCATGTCGGGTGGGCTTTGAGGAAGACTAATTCAAGGCATGTTCTCCCAGGCCCTATCAAGGTCGTTTTCGTTGAAATTATTCGGACGAGTGCTTGTACTCATCAACTACCTCCATGAAGGGCTTTATCTGCCATCCTACAAACACACTGGGGAGGCTAATAATACATTCTTCCAAAGATGTGAAGGGTTTTATTCATTCATCTTTTTCAAATATTAAATTAGTCTCTGTTGATTTCACATACGATGTGAGTTTTACTATCATGCCTCCTCCGAGTTATAGGTCGCGACTATGAGGGTTCTCTTGATTATTAGTATTTCCATGTCATTGAACTGTGTTCTGTTGGCATTAATCCGTATGGACTTGTGTTTTTACTCGCTCTGAACAAATCTATACATTAATAGACACATTTAAACTAGAAGTTGCCTGATTTCAGGGACTCCTTTTATTATATTTGCAATTTGGATCTAGTTTTGGAGAGGAACTAACTACATGGGGTAGTTCTAATACAACCCTGAGACCATTTCGTTTTCGATTACAGTTTGTTTATGAGCTATATGCTTTCTACTTATGAGCTACGAATTATCTTCATTAACTTTTTTTCCTCTCTTATATCACTTTTTTTAGCAGATTTTCCTTAAGGGAAATCAGCTATTGAGGTCGTAATCATGATGCGATTTTCGAAAAATATAGAACATAAACAATACTCTAATATATAATAAACCACATTATTCGAAGCTTACATATCAAATATTGTATTCAAGAGACCTTTATTATACGAGATATATGCAAATATGCCCTTGTGACCCTCCCCCCCCCCACGTCTTAAGGTCTTGGACTACTAAAATTTGATTGATTGAGATAACAATTATTCTGACTCATTATTAATTACAGTACTTGATATAGTAAATAGTTCTCAATAAAATTAATATGTTATATTCTGATATATTTCAGTAATTGTTTTTCTTTCCGGTGTGAGGCTGGCAGATCTGTTTGTTTACATTTCAAACGCTTCCTGTCGGCATGTTATTGAAATTGACTGAAACATTTCTTATATCCGTTTGTATTTATTCACTAAATATTCACGGTGGTGTTGTGTTAGCAGTATGTAGATTTATCTATTGCTAAACTTCACTAGGGACGTGACGGACTTTTTTTTCGTATTTTTTCTATTCTGCTCATTGCTTAAAGAGCTCACCAGAGGCGTTATTCTATAATATATATAATTATATTTTCATTTAAAATTATTTATGTATATTCAGAACGTTGACTCATGCGTTGGTTCAACAAATAAATACTCCTTACAAATACTAAATATTCATTTTCAAATTTGCCTAATTGCCTAAATGAGACATGATTTAATCACATAGGGGAAATTATTCAATTATTGAATAAAATAGTGGCTAACGTTGTAAATACAAAATTTATTAAATGAGATATTTGATCCAATATGTTTTTGAATATAGAAACATAGGTTCATCAATACTAAAGAATTACATAACCAATTGCGTACAGGATATGCTATAAAATGTTATACTCAAATATTAACGAAATTATTTGTTAGCCTTCAACAAACGCTCCTCCTACTCATGTAGTTTTCAACACAGGTTAATCGTGTATTCATGCAAACAGTACAAATGCTGTCGGAATTATCATCTGAGTTTTAAGACCCCAAAGTGCTAACGTGTTCAAGAAGGGTTATTATTGTTCATTACGAAAGAGAGTTTAATGAGAATTTGATATAAATGAAAGCCTGCCTTCCTGAGGTTTAGCACAATATCTAATCTACTAGCATACCTTAAGCGGGGTTAAAATTAAGGATGTCATCGAAGCAAAATAGTACTTTAGCACGAATTTAACACACTTAATACGGCTAGTACAAAGTGAATGTAACTATTATTCAACGAAGTGCGTTAAAATCACCTTTCCCTAGCCAAGTGTGCAAAATAAGACGATTATTATTTAGATTTATTATATACTTAGAGGATATGTATATCTTTTTGCTTCCATAAAGAAACACGTAAAATTTTCTCCCCTTGATCTTCACCTCCAATCTCTTTGGATCGATTTCGGCCATGAACTAACTTAGTTTAGCGTGGCTGGAGTCATTTTTAGATCATCACCAAAGTCAAAATATTTAAAAGATTAAATAAATTAACGTAAAGACTAAGTTAGTTAATGGCCCACGTCGAACCAACTGAAGCAAGGGCCTAGAGTCGTGGGGCGGATTAGATATATACTGTTCATTTTCAATACCTTCCCTTGTAATTCAATAAGTAATATACACTCAACCGCAAAAAAAAAACCGGACACTTAGATTTAGTCTTATAATTTTGTTAAATACTTAATATATATGTATATTAATCTTTTTAATTAAAATAATTCGTTAATCTATAGGTTATTTAAACTAAATCTGCCAAACGTGAATAATTTTTATTGATTATTTACACAAAAATACAAAATAAAAAAAAAATAAAAAGATAAATTAACACATTTAAAAAAAAAAAATATTCTTCATTTTTATTACAGTGAATGGTAGACTTCGCTCCCCCAAGCGTTTCGGCAATGTAACGTAAGCTCCGGCCTTCCATCTAAGTTTGAAAGACCCATTATTCTGGACCGAAATAAAAATAAAACATTAATTAAAGAAAATGCTTGGTTAATAATTAAAGATGTTTAAATATGCGAAAAACTACTTACAGTTTAGAATAGATCAACTTCACGACAAATAAATCTAATCTGAGTTTTATCTAATTGTTTATTAATCCTGAAGGGATAGTTCAATGGACTTAGACTCTAAATTCTCTGTAATAACTAGAATACCCACATAAAGAAAATTGCTGAAAATTAGCTTTTAATACGACAAAAATGAAGTGTCCGGTTTTTTTTGCGGTTGAGTGTAGTTATTTTTATCGTTTTTATCCCTGTTCAACTCTAGTCCTATTCACATGAATTTTACAAGCTAATATGTCAGGGGGGAGGAGGCTCGGAATAGAGGTGGGATAGATTGGCAAGCCTTATTTGTATTTTGAACTGACTTCTTACTTGCCATCTGCTGGGTGGTTTTTTTGGAGGGGAAATTACGGCGTCCCAGTAGCTGATTTTCTTACAGGGTGGAAAAGACTATACTTGGCTATGTTTTTAGCAAATTTCCCTTGAGATAAATCAGCTATTACGTGAGGTTGTGCTCATGATGCGATTTTCGATAAATTCCCCCAAATGTCCATCGAGTCTACCTAGAAGATGACGAAAATGAGGTCTGTTCAAAATTATATATATATATATATATATATATATATATATATATATATATATTCTCTCTCTCTCTCTCTCTCTCTCTCTCATATAAGTTGCATATGAGGTTACATGATGTTAATGCATTGGTATTGTTTATTGTAAGAATTTACATTGCCAATCGGTCTAGCAACACCTTTGAGACAATTCGGGTATACAGTATTTAATAATATTATTTGAAACTGGGCCTATTATTAGGTTGAATGGTGTTGTATAACACTTCGTAAATGATAATGATTAGTGAGAGTAAGTAGAGCTCCTGTGAGCAGTCAGAGAAAGTTTCAAATAAAGGGCCATTAGCTGTCAAGAAAGTGGTCCTTGGGGCCGGAGAGTTTATGAACCTGCAGTGCTTTTCAGGAGCCCTCGCTGAGCCATGACAAATGCTTCAGTATAAATAACCACGTCTGGAAGGCCTAATGTTGTGATCTTGTACCTTTGATGATAGATATTCTCACTACCCGGCCCTACACAGTTGATCTACGCAGATGTAGGAGGGTGAATCATCATTCCTGCCAAAATTGCAGCTTTCTTACACTTTTATTTCTTATATTTTTCTCCCTGAATTTTAGCAGATTCCCCTTAACCCTTAATTGGGCAGGAACTCAAAAAATGACTTGAAATGAAAATTTTTCTTAAAAACACATTATTTGCGTTCCTAATAAATAGAATATATAAGGTTTTACTTAATTGTTTTTTTCTGAACAAAAATATTACATGGTGTCTTTAAGTACACCTTGGCCAGTTACCCTAAAACCTTAGTGGCGTCTTTAAGTGCACTCTGGCCAGTCACCGTAAATCAATGGTGGCGTCTGTAAGTTATGTTAATAAACTGAAATATTTTCTAAAAATGTAATTAAATAATTTATTATGTAATAAAATAAACGTGTTGTAAATAAAAAATAAGTACATTGTAAACAAAATATAAATCCGTCAAAAATATCATTAAACCTTCCATTCATTCAAGAAAACAGGGCCTTTCACGGGTGTTACAAAGTCCCACATTTCATTTTCGGCATAAAACAACCATTTGATTTTGGTGACACAGTCTACACTTTCCTTTTGTAGTGAATACTTGCCAATGGTTCATCCCATCAAGTCTTGCTGCATCGGCTATGAGAGCTGCAGCAGTTCTTGGCTGCAATTGGTGGTCCTGGTTCCACTAGCCCTTTTAGATCGCCGGTCCAGCAGAATATCATTTGCAATGTGTATTCGAAATTGTTTTAAAGTCAATTTTATTTTAGGGTGTTCCTTTTGTGCAATAGCAATACGCTATTAACCACAAAATCCAATTATTAGCTGAAAATGTTCTTATAATATTTATGGGAGCGGTAACCTGTTCTATAAAGTGCAACGAACATGTCACTAAGGTCAACTCTTTGTTGTCATACCATTTAATAATGCTGATACACTTTTTGTTATCAACGTAACATCCTCTTCCCTCTTTCACCCTCAATATTGAAATGTTCCAATACTTCATTCAGTTCAATTTGAAAATTTCCTTCATCCATTTTGGGGCATCCGTGTGCATTTTCTCCTTCATTGTCGCTTTCTTCTTCATCAGAGTTAATACTAAATTTTGGTAGTAAAGAGAAAAATCGTTTCACCTCGAATTGTATACGTAGCTGTTAATTAAAATGGTAAAAGTAAGAAATAATATAAAATCATGCCCCTTGGGCAAATTTGTTGGTATTTGGCCAGGGTGAACATAAGTACACCATCATTAAAATCCATGCTAAAACTCTATTTTTCTCCAGAATGGAAAATGAGTCACATAGGAACTTAAATACAATCCTTTACAACTAATTCACCCATTTTGGTTCATGTTTAAATCGAATAGCGTATATTTTAATGAATTAGACACTTTACTGGCCACTAGTGTGAAGTAGGGTGGTAAACAATGATGATTTTCTTCAGTATATTGTTAGTAATTTGCTCCGATAACAATAAAAGGACTTTTGTCGCATATGCTTATGCTTGGGAGGTTACAGGGATGTGAACTGTGGCCCAAAAGGGGTAAGAATAGAAGCAGTTGCTCTCTGGGAGTGTTAAATATGAACGGTGTCTTTAAAGACACCTTGGCCAGTTAAGGGTTAAGGGAAATCAGCTATTGAGGTCGTACTCATGACGCGATTTTCAAAACTTTTCTTCAATTCAACTTTATTGTAAAACTTCAGGTGGGAAATCTGCTTAGTTTACGCAGCCCCTGCGTGACGGACTTTTATTTAATCTCACAGCGTCTTACCCACTTAGACTATATTAGGTTTTTCTGTCGTAATATTAATGTTTGCATAACGGCTTAATGTAAATTAACAAGATTTGGCAGATATCTGTATTATGTAAAGCAGACCATTAGTTACAGCCCCTTCTGCAAAAATCCACTTTGCCTTATCTCCTACTTTCCCTTTAGCTGTCCGGAAACTTAAATATGTTTTGACTCTTAACCATTATAATCAATTGGTAAGATCTTATTGAATTCTCGTTGTACATATTGGGGTATTTTTAGTAATTTCCAATTATGGAATTGTGCTATTACAGTAGCTCAAATGGGAGGTCATTTTTATATTAATATTTCGGTTGCCATGCCGTTGAGTATTTATACTGGTTGTTGGGGTCTCAAAAATGAATCTACTATGAATGCTGATATTAATGTTATTTATTAACGTCCATTAATCGTGACGGGATTGGTGTTCTCATCAACTTCTTGAGAGATTTTTTTAGCATGTTTCTACTTTTCGTCTCAGCATTCTAATCTAATCTGATTCTCAAGCCTTCTGTAATTTATGGTGTCATTTTGAGTTTTGAAATATGTTTTCTTGAAACCTATTATCTCGTTTACAGAGAGCATTAACTCAGTTCCTATTTTCTCCCAGTTGTTTGGAACTTCTTCATTTTGGACCATAACTTCTTCGGGCTTCTCTTGAAATGTTCCATTAATTTATTCGTTTCTTATTAATACCTGTTCGGGGCACATTGTTATATATGATCAATGCTATTCTACATTTAGGCTGAAATAATTGGTGGCCAATGACTAAATGCTTTGGCTCCTAGTTACCTAAGACTAGCTTCTTTTTTATTGCAATGTGTCTTCTATTTTCTTTTTGGAATTTCATAAGACGTAGGTGTTATCATTAATTCATACTGCTTACAGAGCGAAATTATACCGTAATTGTTCCTAGTCCTTAAAGGGTATTTCCTCAACTTCAAATTCTTTGTAAGGTTGTAACCCATTATGGAATTAATGTCTCTCGTAACTACAACAGTTTTATAGGTTATATTTATTAACTCTTCTATTTTGTCCAAACAAAGTAAGTATGCTTCTTTATCGTTAATAGGATTAAACTTATCTTTCTAACCTGGCTATTCCTCATTTAAAATTAAAGGGTTCTAGTAATACCTCACCTCCACTGAAGATCACTTTTCAAGTTACCTAAATATAATTCTCTCTTCTCTTAAATTCCACTCTTCCATAAACTTAACGTGTTTATGCCTGCTCATGAATTGCTTAAATCCTAACCTTGCGTTGCAGATCCCGATGATGGCACCCTTGCAAATATTTCGCATTTTTCCGATATATTTTTGTGAAGCAGACTAAAGGATTTCTTAGAGTCCGGGGAATGAGAATCAAGGAGACGGAAAACATTTAAGCTTTTTATTTATGCAAATCGAATAAAGTAATACCCTTTGTACAACATTAATAATTCAGAAACGATGATACTCTTTCTACTCTTCTTACCGGCCCGAGTATTATATTAAAAAATGTTGAAAATGTCATTGATATTTTAAAGGGCTCCAAGAATCCTTTACTGGATGTAATTCTTGTTAAAAAATACCTTTAAAAAATGAAGATTTTTTTTTTCAATTTGAGGAATTAAAGTGCGTATTTATTATTTCCTTATAAATAATCTGAAGGCTTATTTTGTTTTGTCGGTGAAGAAACAACCCTCAAGATAAATATCTCTTACCTTTGGCGCAATGGGTATAACAATTAGCTGTATCTGTCCAACATTAACATTCAATGGCTAATTAGACATTCATGTTACTTGTTCATTATGGAAAACTTTAGCTAAAGTAATGTAATCTCTACTCATTACTGGCCTAACATTAACTCTCTATGAGATATTGTACATAGTGTAATAGAGAAATCTTGTGTTAATGTATTGACAGCTGTCGTCAAAAATGGATGAGAGTCGGTAATATGGCCTCACCTTTCAAAGGTGGGTGTTGACTGTAATTTCATTTCATATGGTCCTCAGTAGTATTCGACTCGTGTCGTAGTGTAGATGAAAAGAAACTCAGCCTAGTGAAAGTTATATCTCTCCAAATTAAATTAAACGAATGAAGTTAACTTAAACGAATAAAATGATTAATTTACTTCCATTAAATTGCAAAAAATGCAATGATATTTAACTCGTTATTCATAATCTACATTTACAAAGCTCTTAAAACATTTCAAGCGTACTTCAATTTTGATTAGTCGATATATTCTTACATAGTACAATTGAAGAATTCATTGGAGTAAAGAAGGATTGGAGTAAAGTATTACCAGTACTAAAGAACAAAGTTTATATATATATATATATATATATATATATATATATATATATATATATACACACATTATTTTTAGTACTTGTTTTTAATTTAATCGTCATGCAATATTATTAATTGTTAAATTATAAATCACATGCTTCATAAATTCATCTTTTTTACGTTTATGTCGCATAAAATATTATTTATCGACTAATTTACTGTGAATAATGTATGCCTTGTTTCATATTTAAATATTTTTGAATCCATTCGTCTTGTGTGTATTATTATTCTTTTGAAATGCAGTTTTTTAATAATCGTGGGATATTTCTCTATAAAATTAATACATTTTGATAACATTTTAAAGAGTCTCAGTCCTGAAATTGTTATGATTTCTCAAAATATTTACTGTTCTTGTTTAGGATTGTGAAGCGTTTGTATGCTAAGTTAACCAGGTTTTAGATTGGCTATTTTGAAGAAACTACCACATTGGTTAAGGCTTATAATCATAAGCTTTTATTTTCCTGCTAGATGTTTGGGTTTATATGGACTTAGGAGAATTTATTTATGGACATCACATAAAAAGTGATTTGCTTTTTAAAAAGTCAAAGATCTTACTATATCAAAAACCAAAATGTATAAATAAATAACGTACATTTTATAACGAAACATCATACTAAATTCATTTAATTATAATCAGGTACAGCTGCTAGCTATACAAAAGGTTTGCTCGTAAAATCATAGTCAGTCAAGGAAACGGCCGAACTAGCTTTTGGCGGGAAAGTAACTATCGTTCGCTAGGCGCCAGATTTAATAAAAATGCAAATATCTCGGTTAATATTCAAGATAGAGGATAAATGTATATAACAATATTTATAGTAAATTTAATTTGCAATAAGATTGATCCTGTACAATTTTTCGATCCGAATTATAGTAACGGAGATATATCGAATTTTCAAAAATCCTCCCCTCTAAACCCTCCTCCCACTGGTCCGATTTCAGCTGTTAACGAACTTGATCTTTCTTTTTACATAAAACGACTAAATATCGAGTTTGGTAACGATCAAACAAAAATTGCTACCGCTAGAGCGGTAACAGACAAATATATATATATATATATATATATATATATATATATATATATATATATATATATATATATATATATATATATATATATATATACAGTTTTGAACGGACCTCATTTTCGTCATCTACTAGATAGGATCGATGGACATTTGAAGAAAAGTTTCGAAAATTCCGTAATGAGTACAACCTCAATAGCTGATTTCCTTTAAGGGAAATCTGCTAATAGCGATGAACACAGTTGGTGGTGAATAGTCAATAGGAATTGAACCGTTGAAAATGTTACTTTTGCTAATATTATACCCTCCTTGAGGGTAGCTGTTGACAATATATATGTATATATACATACATACATATATATGCACACGCACACACACACACTCACACACACACACACATCAGCACATATGCCAATTAATGCATCAAATTTGAAATTTAGTTGTACACCACTCAGTTTATTTGTATGTAACATTTAGTCGTACGTATGAATTTTGAGTAGGTATGGCTTAGGAGAATAATTTTAAACTTATAAGTTATTGTACTTGCCCAGGAGGGCAAAACATTTGCACTAAAACAATGAGAAGTGTCGATGAGACCTGAAGATCTCTTTTTTAGTACCTTAAATACTTTTATTAGAATCAGTTAGGATAAGGTGCAAAAAGAAGTTTATTCTCCACAACAAAATTTTTCCTAGTGTATTATAACCTCGTTAAGTCAGCCGGTGGAATTTTATCAACAAGTATGCTTTCGACTCAAAGAATTTTTAAGGAATACGAAAACGTAACGGTTCCTCCTCAACGACAAAAAAAATTTCCTTCAGCCCATTAAAGTGATTTTACGTGTAATTTCTCCCTGCTGGACGGGAGGGTTTAGAAAGCTGTAAGACTAGTTTCCTTCATGCCGCCCTATTTAGTGGGCTTTGGAGTTCTGGGTTAGGGACGGTGGTAGGGAGTGGGGGGGGGGGAGGGCCAAGAAGAAATAAGAAAAAGAAAAGCCCAAGTAGCGGTAGGCAGGGCCTGCGGAGTGTTGGTCCGCTCAAGGTTACGAGGCCCTCCTTTCTAGCAGGCAACCTGTATCATCTAGCCAGAATCTTAGTTCGGGAGGGCTCCTGAAAAAACGGCCAGAGGCATATAGGTAGATCTTGGTAGGGGGAAACATGCATTTCAGCGTGTGAGAGGAAAATTTAATTCCGCCACGCAGGGTCTAAACTTAACAGATTTGCCTCGTGTATGAATAGAGACTAGTAATGCCATCTCGCCATATATTTTCTATTTCTAAGTAGAAAACCAATGAGTAGCATTGAGGGGTTTACTGAATGAAGGCTGCGTACAAGAATACGAATAACTCACTTAAAGTTTGAGTAACGAGAAAATGTATAGAACAACAATTGTAGAGCATAGTTAAACAAGATTGGATATATATATATATATATATATATATATATATATATATATATATATATATATAAAACATTTTTCGACCAGTCTCATAATATAGGCGATATTCTGAATTTTCAACCGCCCCCCCCCCCGTATTCCTTGTCCGATTTTAGTCATTATCTAATATGTTCTTTCATGTTGAATGCCATAGCTAAATATTAAGTATAGTGTAAATGAAATAAACATTTTTGAGTAAAGACTATAAAATCTTAATTAGTAACGACATTTCACTACGTACTTGCATGTTTCTCACTTTTACAAAGTCCCGCTGAAAACAATATTTTGTATTTAAGGGTGGAATAAGACGTTTTATGTTATACTGGCTTATTGTTAAAGTTCAATGACTTAAAAATTAAAGAAATGCAAAAATCTCGGTTAATATTCAAGATAGAAAAAAAAAATGTATATAACTACATTTATTGGAAATAATACTTGCATTTCGCTGGGACTCAGAAAAAAAAAATAATACTTGTATTAAGATTGGTTCTATGCAATTTTTCGATTTGAACCCTAATAACAGAAATATTTTTCGACATTTCACCCCTCCGACTGGTCCGATTTCAGCCCTTAACGAACTTGATGGTGGAACCTTTCTGCTCAGTGGGCTGAATGGGCTAAGATGATGGAAGTGATTTTAGATTTTTTTAAATTTACAATTGCTTACAGGATTATTCCCATGCAATTGGGGCTCACCACATATAATTGTGTTAATCTATATTAGTTGTTTTATGCTACAATTATTGATTATGCGCTTTTGTGACAATCATTGACGTGTGAAACGATAATAAAAAAAAAGATTTAAAGTAACCATAAAAAACAGAAAAAATATTAAATATAATAGATGCAGAAAAAAAAACATTCGCAGAGCTTCTTATATTAAAATAACATAATAAAATTAAAAAAGAATGTCACATATACTGAAAATGAATAAAGAAAACTTACAGAAAATATATGTATCATAAAAATGATGTTTACATTACAAAGCAAATAATGATGACCTTATATCAACCACAATGGCAATATATTTATAAAGTAGCATTAGATCAACTCGGGATGAAGTGTTAATAACAACATGGAATTTGTATAAAACATACGAATATGATAAAAATGACCTCATTATTGTAATTAAATCTAAATATTGTCCAATGAGCTGATATATCTGAAATTACAATATTTGTTAATTTGGGGTTAGTCAATAGCATCAAACCACCGCTAGCTCGCTCTCGCGCCTTTTCCTTAGTTGCAACTTGAAGCTGCTAACTTGAAGTCAACAGTTGTAGGAAGGGTTGGTGAAGCCAGTAACCAGGTTTCACTCCAGCAAATCATGCAACAATCTTTAAACTAAACAAGTAATAAGTTGTTATAACCTGTCACATTCAAAAAAGAGGTACCAAGAGGCGTTAGATGGCAGTCGAAAATGGAGAAATCTGCTAAAAGGTCATACTGGGATGGTTGGTCGAAGTGAAAGTATACCAACGGTGGACAGCCAAGAAAATATTGTATTTAGAATTCAGATAGAGGAAGGATTGAGACCACCCTAGGTAGAGTAGGCTGAATGTCCTATCTTCTGGCCACTACTAGATTTCTGCTCAGTGCGCTGAAAGAACTAAGGTGATTGGAAGTGGCCCAGGTCTTAATAGTAATTTTGCATCGGGTATTAAACAATAACCATCATTCATCATTTATTTGTAATATGAATCAGCTAATTCAATTCGAAAAACAATATTAATTTTTTTTACCCAAAATAATCTATCATCGCTAGCGAAACCTTGAAAGAAAATACCGTGACCATATATACGTCATTTCCCCTATATAAATTAGGGTTGAAATTTAAGCTGAACAAAACTATGTTTATATATATATATATATATATATATATATATATATATATATATATATACGAACACATACATATCAGCTTCAGAAAAAAATTGTAAAAGTAGAAGTGAAGTTTTACTGAAGGAATATCGAAAAATACAAATAACTTCTTTATAATTTCCGGTTTAAAAAAGTATACAAATAGAGCAGCAATTACACGATAGTTAAAGCGTTGACCTTTATCTCGCACGGCAAACCTAGAGTGGCGAGTTCGATTTTCGCCAGAGCAAAGGAAATTAATTAGTGACGAAATTCATTAAATAACATCCTAAAATCTCACCCTGGCTAGAAAAGGGTGCTAACCTGTAGATAACCCGTCCCAATTAGCCTGAGTTCCAAAAAGTGGACGTTAATAAATAATAATAATAAAAAATAACAATTACGCGATATTATTTTATTTGCAAGATTTGTTGTGAAAAAGTTTTTTGATCCGACTCATAACAACGGATATGATTACTGACGAACGGACAATTAACTCAGTACAGCTTTTGACGGGCTTGAAGGTGGTCTTCGCATCGAAAGCGCTTGCCAGCTGTACTCGACAATCAGCCAGTGACGACGGTCTTTACCGACAACAGTAACGAATATATTAAGGATTTTGACTGATACTGATAATTCTATTCTATTTTATATTTCCCCCCGATTTAGCGAAGAGATGTAGTATTGTATAGCTTTAAGTAAAACTCGCATGAATGCGAAAGGCTATAATAATAAAAACTAATTACCCCAATTAGTGAATTAGATTTATATTAAAATTTTTTAATAAAAAAATAAATGAGTGGAGAACTTCGTAAACTCTTTACTAACAACTAATTCTAATCAACTTAAGGTCTTCCACTGAAGGTAGTATATTAGAAAGGACAATATGTATAGTGTTTTTATAAGCGAAAACGGCCTCACTAAACACGAAATGTGTTGTAATGCATTGTTGCTCAACTGGAAAAGTAATGCACAGTTCAAAACAGTCCACCCTCTTTAATGTGATTATTCTCGTCAAACTAAAAACAGATAACTATTTATGCAATACGTTTCTATTTTTCGAAAGTCCCCATCTTATAGAATAATATTAGCTCACAGTAGAAATATTAATATTAGCTCTCAAAAACTGTTGACATTCAAATAAAAACGAAGTCTCATTAATATTCCGTCTCTGTCGTGCATACAAAAACAAAATTTTTAATAGCTTCTTGGATTGTGATGAAACATATATACAAATTATGTCCTATAACAGTTTTAGAAAAAGACGTTTATATGAGTTCATAAAGAATTTCTTAGTTGTACTCCTGAATATAAAACTATTTCCACTGTGGCAGTATTATTTTAATTCGAGATTGCTTTCTAATTGTTTTAGAGTTCATATATTTTGAAAAAAAAAAAAAAAAAAACTAGAATTTTTATGGGATTATTATTGATATTTCAACATGTCATTGGGTATTAGCAGATTTCCATCGGCTATTGAGGTCGTACTTATGACGCAAATTTCGAAAAGTTTTCTCAAATGTTCAGCGATTCTACCTAGGAGATGACAAAAATGAGGTCCATTCAAAAAAGTCCGTCACGCAGGGGCTGCGTAAACTAAGCAGATTTCCCACGTGAAGTTTTACAATAGAGAAATCTGCATATTGGTAACACAATACCACCGTGATTAATGAGAAGTTATTCAGCTAATTAAAATAAATTCCCAACTGAAACGGCTTCTGAATTGTAAGAATAATTTATATTTTAATAACCCAAATTTTAGTAGTCCAAGAACTAAAGAAGGGGGGGGGGTGAACAGAACGTATCTGCATAAATCTCACAAAGTAAAGAAGGTAAGGTAAGGTTAGAAACGACAGGTTAGAAGAAGCTTCCACCTGAGCCGAGAAATGACGAACATGGCCGACGTAATCCCTAAAGGGAAATCTGCTAAGTATATATATATATATATATATATATGTGTGTGTGTGTGTGTGTGTGTGTGTGTGTGTGTGTGTGTGTATCTGTTAACGCTCTAGTGGTCGTAATTTTTGTTTGATCCTTATCACAGTGGATATTTAAACGTTTAATGTAAAATGGTGGTTTAGAGGGGGGGGGGACATTTTGAAAATTCGAAATATCTCCGTTATTATACGTGGAATTACTAACTTTATTATTAACTGAGATAATTGCATTTTTTTTTAGTTTTCGGTTTTCAGTAAGCCCACATAAAATTATGAACGAACCTCATTTTCGTAATCAACTAGGTGGGATCGATGGACGTTACAAGAAATGTTTCTAAAATCGCTTCATGACTGCAGTCTTATCACTGCTAATGTAATTTTCTGTCTACTTCAGCAACCCTAGGAAATTGTTTCTGCCCCATGAACACTATTATTATTAGCAGATTTCCCTTAATGGAAATCGGACGGGGGGTGCTGGGGCTTTAGAGGTGAGGAATTTCAAAAATTATTAATATCTCCGTTATTATAAGTCGGATCGAAAACTGTTATAGAAACCATCTTATTGAAAATTAAGTTTACTATAAATATTATTCTATACATATTTTCCATTTAATGAGTATTAACCAAGATATTCGGATTTTATAGTTTTCTGCTTTCTGTAAACCACCCACTCCTACTAATGCCATATTAATAATATGCTGATATATCATGAAATATTTCATTACAAGGTTAATTCTTCTCATTGAACTTTTATTTTGTGTGATATCTGCAAATACGTTCTGTTGCTCCCCTCCTTCTTTTGTTTTTTGATTTCTAAAATTTGAGTGATTGAGAAAAAATTGATCGTGATTCATTAAAAACTACAGCACTAGCTTTAGTAAATTGTTTTTAATAAAATTAATATGTTATATTCAGATATATTTTATTAATTGTTTGTCTTTCCGGTATATCTATCTATTCAGCGCTACGAGGTTGGCTGGCCTGTTTGTTTACAATTCAGCCGCTTTCCTTTGTAGAGATTATTGACATGTATTGTAAATTGACTGAAAGATTTCTTATTACCGTATGTATTTATTCACTGAACATTCAACGTAGTGTTACCTGTAAGTCAATTTATTTACTTAAACCTTCGCGTGGGAAATGTGCTTAGTTTTCGCAGCGCCTGCGTGTCGGAATTTTCGGTTTTGACAATGTACAAGCTTTCTCTATGTTCTCAATATTGAACTGTACATTAATAAACTGGGAGGGCACATGACTACTTAGGGAGGTAAACAAGTGTGTGTGTGTGTGTACATATATATATATATATATATATATATATATATATATATATATATATATATATGTATTTAATTTTAGAGAGATGGGATCGATGGATTTTTGAGAAACTTTTTCGAAAAATGCGTCAAGAGCGGATTTCCCTTTAGGGACATATGCTAAAAAATATATCCAAAGAGTGGGTGTTTGAAGAGAGGCTAACTGTATTGTGTTGAACGATGTAGGAGGACAAGCTAGCCCTTATTGAGCCGAGAAAGGGGTGCGCTGCTACGTCAGCCCCTAGAGCAGTGGCCCGTGAAGGTCCCGCCACTCTTCCTCTCCCCTACAGCTGACTATCACCAGCCTTCACTAAACATATATCCGCTCTCTCCTATCATCCTACAACTATTACAAATCATTACTCTCAATATGACACTCTGCTGCTCACATACCTACTGCCTTCTAGAAGATTTGCCCTAAGGGAGAAGAGCATTCGGGGCTGTGCTCATGACACAAATTTCACCCTCGCTCCCCCCAGTTTGATTTCAGCCGCTAACGAAGTAAATCTTTATTTTTACATTAAAGGTTTAAATATTCAGTGTGATAAAGAACAAACAAAAATTACGAACATTAGAGTACTAGCTCAGATATCCGGCTTCGCCCGGGAATTCATTTGAGTTCGAATGGTGATGGTATTTTTTTTGGCAAGGCTTTACTTTGCACAATATTTTGACATTTACCCGTCCCAGTGTTTAGGGTCTATACCCGTAGTTGCTGTGGATTTGTTAATAATAAAATTAATTTTTTATGTAAGACTTCACTGTCCTCCATATTGTCATATTTCCCATTTCCTGTGCATTATGGATAGATTTGAATTATTAAGGACAAAATATTAACATTCATTTGAATTAATTTTTCCAGGTGAGGTACCTGGTAGTTCATATTGAAAAGAATTGTAATACAGTTAAATCAATTATTTATTCATCATTGAAACCTAAATTTGTTTTGTTCTTTTTCTTTCTGTTGTAAAAAATTTTATTTTACAAATATTTTATTTCATCCATAGCTATATTATCTCGGTAGGATCGTTAAACATTTGATGAAAGTTTTCGAAAATCGCGTAGTGATTTTATAAATAACAGCTGCTAATACTAATTTATCATCCAGTCTCACTCTTATTTAGCCCATGAAGATGGCAATTAGGTTTCGTCATATGCTGCTGTCAAAATGTTTGGCAATCGCCTCCAGCAGACTCCTACCCCCACCAGCCTGACGCAGAATGTAATCCAGATGCCCCACCTATTAAACAGTTCCTGGATTCTCCTCTTCCTCTTTCCTCGCCCCCTTAAGCCTATATATCACACTGAAATTTGATATTTCCTCATAGTTTACCACGACACTAATATCTAGGATATGAAAAATAGTTAATGAAATACAATACGTGGTATTTAACTTTAGATAAGACGTTTCGCTTTTCGAAATTTTTTTCAAATGTCCATCGATCCTACCCAGGAGATGACGAAAATGAGGTCCGTTCAAAATTATATATATATATATATATATATATATATATATATATATATATATATATATATATATATTTGTCTGTTAACGCTCTAGCGGTCGCAATTTTGTTTTGATCGTTACCAAACTCAATATTTAAACGTTTTATGCAAAAAGACAGATCAAGTTCGTTAATGGCTGACATCGGACCAGTGGGAGGGGGGGGGTTTAGAGGGGGATTTTCGAATACTCGAAATATCTCCGTTACCATACCTTGGATCAAACAATTGAATAAAACCAATCTTATTGCAATTTAAATTTACTATTAATATTGTTCTATACATTTATTCTGTATCTTGAATATTAACCGAGATATTTGCATTTGTATTGTGTGTGTGGTCGGCAGGAGTCGTCGTTATGTCATGTTCGGGAGTTTCCGCCGAGAGCTCGTGCGGCCGTTTCCGTAACTGTTCGTCCCTCGTGAATAGGTTTAGAGATTCCTTACTACTACTGTTGTTATTAGGC
This sequence comes from Riptortus pedestris, assembly GCA_019009955.1. Classification (NCBI taxonomy): domain Eukaryota; kingdom Metazoa; phylum Arthropoda; class Insecta; order Hemiptera; family Alydidae; genus Riptortus; species Riptortus pedestris. The sequence goes on along the minus strand of CM032233.1, from coordinate 52,037,673 downwards.
AGATTTCTCTATTGTAAAACTTTACGTGGGAAATCTGCTTAGTTTACACAGCCCCTGCATGACGGACTTTTCAATAATGAACCGTTTCTGAAGCCATGAAGTGCATTAATGAAAATGTTTGAGGTACAACTAGGCGCAGTTTTTAGCAGATTTCCCTGGGGAAATTCTTTTTGAAAGAATATAAAATGTCAATTTTTCGTTCATTGTAGCTCTGAAGAAGGAAACCATTGGAATCCGAATCTGTACAAAGATACACTTATATTTTGACAGTTTAAGTTAGCCGATACACAACTATATGTCATATACAGTCTGGCAGAGCAGTTACCGCACATTTTGTAATTTTTTATCAAACGTGTTTAATTTCTGGGAAAAAGAGAAATAATTTGAGAGCTGTCTTTGAACAAAATAATTTTTCATGAATGATATACAACATAAATGTGATATTGGCTGTTTTTGTTGATTTATTGAGAACGACTCTGGCTATCAGTAAGGGAATGGAGTCGTGAGCAGACAGGGTTCCTACTATCTGGCCAACATTTGACTCTTCCATTGACCCAAAACCGTATCAGATAGGCCCTCACAACAGCTAATACACTACCCAACCTTCTACAGCCTTCAACTACCTACACTTAAGAAATCTATCTTCACTTACGTGTCAGTTACTTAAATTTTGGAGAATCTCCTGTAATTATAACTCTTGAAGAATTGCATTATAAATTTACAGCTTTAATTACAAGTATTTATTATCGCATTAGTGAAAAGAATGTTAATCCTGAAGGGAGGCTAGCGTTTAAAAAACTTATTTTTCGTAAAATGACGTACCCCCAGAGCTTATCTATTTCGCTATAACTACTAAAAAAAATATAAAGTAAACACTCAAGTCACTAAGAGCTCAAAACCTGAAAATGTAGTGATTATTTTCTGTTCTTTACTAGATTTTTTTTAAAAAAAAAGAAGGATAGTCATTTAAAATAAAAGTCCGTCTGGCAGGGGCTTCGTAAACTAAGCAAAATTTCCCTCGTGAAGTTTTACAATAGATAAATCTACATACTTTTAACACTTAACACCGCCGTGAATATTAAGTGAACAAATACAAATGATAAAGAGAAATCTTTCAGTCAGTTTACACTTTAATAAGCTTCTCAAAAGAAAGCGTCTGAATTATAAACAAACAGGTCAGCCAACCTCTCAGATCTAAATAGATAGAATATTCTTGGACGGAATGAAAATCAATGACTGAAATATATCACATACAATATATTAATTTTATTGAAAACTATTTACTATATCTAGTACTGCAGTTTATAATGAACCTGAATAATTTTTATCTCAATCACTCTAATTTTAGTAATTCAAGAACAAAAGAGGGGGGGGGTCATCAGAACGTATTTGCATGAGGGAAATCTGCTAAAATGTGAGCTTTTATTACAATTTAAAATACTTTTATCCTTGAATTATTTTCAAATTTATTACACTCACATAATTAACTGTTAAATAATGAAAATATAGTAAAATATTAGTCATGATGTTCTTTTTCCAAAGTTTGACTTAAAAATACTTTAAACACTTTTTGTTTTAAATACAATATTACATCAGAAATATATATGGCAAATGAGAGAACAAATGTTAAAAAAAATAGTTAATTAATAAGTTTTAGACTCTACTTGTTTGAAATTATATGAACGACACAGAATAAGAATAACTTGTTGTTTGATCTTAGAGCATTGTTATAAATGATTATAATTCACTTTTGATGATGTGTAAAATATGTGTCAAATGCCATTGCTCCTACCCAAGTGGCAATACGTTTGTCAACGTGGGCTGCAAAGCAGATGTCCCAAGCTTTAAATTGACACACAGATCATGTCATGACATAATGTACTCTATATTAATCCCTCAGTTAGAACCTTATGTAAACGAGATTTGAAACTCAACCTGGGCATGAGATGATTGATGATACATCTCAAAGTCAACTCTTCAAGCGAATATCGCAAATGTAAAAGTGGGGTTGAATACAAAAGTGGACCAATAACTTCATTAATATTTGACGGACGGAGTTATAATCCTATCTAGTCTCTAAATAAGCATAGTCTTGCATTAATACTTGCATAATTTACACCATATGGCCATTTGAATAGTGATCATCATAATGCAGCAAACGGCATGTTTAAAAATGAAAATAATATTCCAATAGGAGTTGGAACAGAGGTTCAATTTGAATTTTTTTTTTTTATTGAATAATGTAGAGAACAACACAGCGGGGACGAGACAGCTGATTCAACATTCCTTTGTCGACTGCCTTCGTCGCCTAAACGAGATACCTAGATAATTCTTTCACTTGCTCACTTTGACTCGACTGTTCACGATGCAATACTTTCAAATGTACAATTGTTTTATTATTCCTCTCTATTAAATTAGGATCACCCACCTTGGCTGGTAACGGCCAACCACTCAAGACAATAGCTACTCTGATCTCGACCCATCATCTTTTTTTAGATTTCATAATCTTCGATAAGGACTGTTATTGTATTGCCAGTGTATCCCTCCGTCCTTAAGCGTACGACACACGTTTATAACTTTACATCGGGTAATCGTAAATTCAAGAAATTGAGCAAGAATGTTTGTTCCAACCTTTTCCCTGTATGACCATAAATAAAAGTCTTTTCAGCAAAATTCTTCTCATGCTCAAGTAGTAGTACCTAAATGCAATGAGGTGGTACAAAATGGCATTCGTAAGACTCATATGCCAATTTTAAAGCAGTCCAATGACTAGGCGATTAGTTCTCTGAAGGTTAATTGAATATGTTAAGGATTGGCTTTTGGAATACTTGTGGAATTATTTCAGGGCAGTTTCACCAATCGTTTTAATTTGAAAATAGTGACTGCGAGAAGTACTGTTATAGTGTGAAATGGGAAGATTTGAGAAAGAAATTCTTTATAGACATTGGCGCTTTGTCCGGTTGCAAGGAGCCTGGCGAAGATTACAATTTCTGGACAACTGAGAGAACTCTTCTAGCCAAAATGTCGACAATCAAAATTTAGTATTTGACGTAAATTAATTTTTTAGTAATTGGCATCAGCAATAATTAACGGTGACGAATTTAGAAAAAAATTACGATCCCATAATCTGGCACTATGTATTTAATGCATTTACAAATCGTCCGTTTAATTCCTATCTAGAAACGTATGGTTTTATCAGATTTCCCCTAAGGGAAATCAGCTATTGAGGTCGTACTCATGACGCGATTTTCGAAAAATTTCTTCAAATGTCCATCGATCCTACCCAAGAGATGACAAAAATGAGGTCCGTTCAAAATTTTATAAATATATATATATATATATATATATAATTTTGAATACCTGCCTGTTCGGCTCTCGTATGGAGATTTCTCTATTGTATAACTTCACGTGGGAAATCTGCTTAGTTTACGCAGCTCCTGCGTGACGGACTTTTTATAATAATGATATAGCCCAAATCAGGTTCACTTAGAACTAGATACCAACAGCTATTATATAAAATCCACTCTTACTAAACGTCCAAAATGACAAATCAAAAGCTTGATAATTGCAGTTATATTTTGTAAGTAGTTCTTTTAGACGTAGTTGCTTAAGTTAAATTACCTCTGACATTACATATTCTCTGCGAGGCGGTTAGACTCCTTGTTACTTTAGTTTATGGATCAATACTATTCCTGTAGAGGCTTTTTGTGAAGTGTAACATGTAAATTGGTCATTAATGGATTTTGACATTTGGACAGAGATTGTTAACTGAGATTATTGGTGAAAGCCTTGATAACGTGAATCGCTTTATTTCTTTTAAAACAACCTTAATAATCAGTATATAAATTTTTGTGGTGGGATAGTAAAAAACCTAAAATGGATATTCGACTTTGATAGTGAAAAGCTAAATAGGCAATAGGTCTCCGATGTGGTAGTATGAACTATTGGTTGGGATGAATAATGTATATATCCAGACCTCTAAACCGTATTCATAAGCTATTTCTGATGCAAAGTCTTCTTTGGAGTTTGACGTGGGCCTTCGTCAATGTCTAATCCCTGTCCTAAACGTCTCTTGTTGCATGTACTGGAATCCAGTAATCGTTACAGGCTATCATCTTTTGAGAATTTATGTTTTGTGTGAACGCCGTGTAACAAGCAATCAATAAATCAACAGAGGGGCAATGCGGCCGTTTACAATGTAGCCTCTCCGTTTCCTGTCCTTTTACTCCCAACATAAACCTAGTTGTTTAATTTCTCAGTAAACTGTGATAAGTAGCATAACCCTGTCTCTGCCTGATGCTCAAGATATATTCAAGACATAATTCCAATTTTAATCATAATTAATCCTTGTCGGACTTAAAAAAAAAAATATGGCGTTTATATAATTTATCATTTTAAAAAAAATAATTGTCTGTTAGTTTGCAAGCTTGACATATAATCGACTAAATATGTTGAAGAAAAAGGTAAGATGGAACCACATAACTGATTTATATTTGTCACATTATACACTCTATTTTTTTTGTAATGACGGAGGAAAAAAGGGAATAATTAAAGTACTGTTTAATTCTTAATTTTTTGTTTAAGTTTTTTAATTAAAGACCTCTTCATGCGAGCAAAGGTAATTGGGACAGGTTAACTGCAGGTTACGAATTCTTAATAAACAGCTTTAGCCTTAAAGTATTCTATCATAAGGAGGCGTTTTAACGTAAAGAACCTAAAGTGTTAATTACATGGTAGATGGGGGGGGGGGTAGAAAATTCGAAATATTTCTACGAGTATGAGTCCAATCGAAAAAGTCCGTTTCGCAGGGGCTGCGTAAACTAAGCAGATTTCCCACATGAAGTTTTACAATAGAGAAATTTCGCGAGAGCCAAACAATTCCGGAAACGGCCGAACTAGCTTTTACTGAAAACCCACGACTAGGCCCGAAGTTAGTCGATCTCATTTTCGTTCGTTACGTTTACACACATATTATAAATGCACATATCTCGGTTAATATTCAAGTTAGAGAATAAATGAATATAACAATATTAATAGTAAATTTAATTTGTAATACGATTGGTTCTATACAATTTTTCGATCCGACTTAAAGTAACGGAGATATTTCGAATTTTCAAAAATCCCCCCCTCTAAACCCCGCTCCCACTGGTCCGATGTCCGCTATTAACGAACTTGATCTGTCTTTTTACATAAAACGTTTAAATATTGAGTTTGGTAACGATCAAACAAAAATTGCGACCGCTAGAGCGTTAACAGACATATATATATATATATATATATATATATATATATATATATATATATATATATAATTTTGAACGGACCTCATTTTCGTCATCTCCTGGGTAGGATCGATGGACATTTGAAGAAAATTTTGGAAAATCGCTTCATGAGTACGACCTCAATAGCTGATTCCCCATAAGGGAAATATGCTAAAATTGTATACACCCAATCTTGTTGAAAACCTAATTAAGCCTAAACAAGATAATCGCACTTCAACTCATCCGATTTTCACATTGAGTTCCCCGGTCTCTAAATATCTCATGCCAAGCTAATATTTTAATGCCTGTATACATAGGTCTCTGACAACAGGAGAAATAGATGTGATCATTAGCCTGGCATATATCAGCACGTGGGAAATGTTATTTTACGCGGACTTTTTCTGCAATTAATTGAATTGACTTTACACCGCAAATAGCCTTCTTGGTTTAATAATTATCTGCAAGAATGGTGTTTCCGTTTAACGCTGTACTGGTAGTCTGAGATAAGGAATGGTTTCTTATCTTCTCTAGTATATCACTCTTATGCTTAGTCCAAATCTTTATTTCAGAAACATTCATTGGTTTCACTATTAGCGGCTACCGAATTATCAGCGATATTGGACAACACGGCTAGTGAAGCCGTTGAGAGACATTAAGAACAAATGATGTGATTTGCTCTAAAATTTTCAAAGACAAAGAAAACTGAAGGAAAGAGGGTGGAGAAAGAGAGCGAAAGTAAAACTTTGGAAACAAGCCCGTGTGGGGTTGTACTAGTCGCTAAGGGAGGAGGAGTGCAATAAAGGTGCAGAGCTGTACCCTAAAAACTCCTTTGATGTGAGGGAGCCGTCCGAGGGGGAGGAACAAGAGGGGCTGGAGGCCTCTCTCTACCTGGAGAGGAAAGCCTTTCGCACAATTCAACCCTACCATAAATCCAGGTCGGTGATGCAAGTCTTCGCAACCATAACACATAAAAGGTTTTTACAGGCAAAAAAAAAAAGGGCGAAGGGGATTGACGACAAGTCTGTGAATGACCTGAAGTGCCCCAAAACTATATTGACATCAACACCCAGACAGCCCCTTTCCGTCCTTCCAGGTAAATTAAGACCTAGTTTCTCTTCTCTCTCTTGTCATAGCCTGCCCTACTATTTACCAACAAGATTTGTCAATGTCAATCTTTGCCAATATTATGTTAATAATCATCAAGATTAACATTTTTAGGAGTTTTCCCTTTATTATATAAAACTCACTGCTTAAAAATATAAATTAAAATCAAAATCACGTAAAATTTATACAGATATACGAGTATCACTTAAAGAACTATAGTAAATATTATACAACATTAAAACTCGTTAACGGAAAATAGGAGGCTTACATGTAGGAAGAAGAAAGTCAACTTTCAGATAGTAGAACTCACAATTGGTTCATTAATAACAGACAATATATGGTTTTGAAATATGTGTTAAGTATTGGTCTTAATACACTTGGTAAACCAAGAGTCATTGGTCCGATTACTTCGAAGGCCTTATTTAGTGATGACCTCTAAACCCTTAGTGCAACCCTTCTTATTAAAGGGTGGAAATCTGTCGATAACCCGTCCTTATTGGCCATGGTACCATAAAGTGGACTTTAATAAATAACAACACTGCATTACGCATATACAACACATTCATAAATCAACACCCATCTAATAACTAATAAGGATCAATGGACATTTGAAGAAATTTTCCGAAAATCTCGTACAACCTCAACAGCTGATTTCTCTTGAGGGAAATCTGCTAAAATATTGCAGGCAGGTGGGAAAATACTTGAATGAAAAATGGCAAAACGCCTTCAGTGACACGAACTGACGAACAGCTGTAATTTTATCCAGTCAAATCTCATTCGAAATCAATCTTAAACCATTATATGATATTTAAATTATTTATTAACGTCCACTTTTTGCAACTAAGGCTAATCGGTCACCACCTTTTCTAGCCAGGGTGAGACTAAGGATTTTATTTAATGAAGTCCGTCACTAAATAAATTCCTTTGTCCAGGCTGGAATCGAACTCGCTACTCTAGATTTACCATGCGAGATTAAGGTCAACGCTTTAACCTTGATAGAGCTTAAAAAATTAGTAAAATTATTGTAAAGTTCACATCTGTTTGACTGGTTGAAATTAAATTAGAGCAATTCGGTATTTAAAACACACGTTGCCAGAAGAAAATGTCAAAGTAGGAGTCAACCGGTAACTCAATTTATTAAATAGAAAAATTCGTGTCACCTGATCCTGATAGTTTACGTGTCGTTACTCAATCAGTCCTGTTTACATGTTCAATTACCTGTTTACATGTCGTGTTTGAAGGAATGCGGATATGTTATTAACTACTCTGGGGGAAGATGTTCTGTAATAATTCTTGACAATTTTGATCTGGAATGCCCAATTTTTGGTTGGACTAAATAGAACTTTTCCTTTTAGTTAAAACCTCTTTACTGACTTTGTTCGACAAATTCGCACCTTCTTCAGAAGCACAAATTCAAGCTTATAAATACTTTCAGGTAAAATCCTTTATTCTAGAATCCTATCCTTTAACAAATTAATATTATGTTCAGTTAATTATGTGATCATCATTCTCAACGTAATTATTAGACAGTTGTTAGCCATATGTAGATTAGCTGAAACTATTTATTAGTTATATTTATGATCCTAATGAGGAGCCAGAAACATGAAACGTGTAACGCAATATCAATAAAAGAGTTTAAGACTGGCTTTATTTTACCATATTTCCCTTTTACGTATATATATAAATATAAATGTCCAATCTATAGGCTACGCTTGGTGATTGTTCATCACCAGTTTAGTGTATAATATACAGTGTTTCCTCTTTCCTTATGTATGTTCAATCAATGGTATTACTGAGAAATTAAACAAGGGTATAGACATAATGGAACATATAAAAAACTTAGAACGGTCTTTATTTTCGTTTATGGTTTTCATAATCGGATTTTGAAGATAGTATGATTTTTGAAGAAAATCTTATGAATCCTGTCACAATAACAATGCGAATGGCAGATTTGGAAGAATTCTACCGAATTGATTTTGAGACCTTAATCGACAATAATATACTTACTAATTCTTCATAGTTTTATGGCAAGGGTCACCAATATAAAAAATTTTGGGTTCAGAATAAGAAAAAAAAACCTAAATGTTAATTAAATTTTTCTTCCGCTTTTATCAACCTGAATTACTTTATTTCACGAAAATTCGTTCAATATTTCTTCAAGCATTTATTTGATGTTGCCTTGATAGTTAGGACGCACCCCTTGTTGTTTACATTACTGGAATCCTAACATATATATCTCTGTCTGTTTTTACAGGATCCCTTCTGAGTATGGATAGTGAGTGACTCATCGATAAAGGTTGCCTAAAATATCAAGCCTAAGCAGATAACATATTGGAATTTTTGGCTCTTTATAAGGTTTTCTGTCCTCTCTCACTGTATATGGTTTAAGTGAGAATTGAATTTAAAAAAAGGATAAATATACAGGTACATTGAGTTTTTGTTGCAGTAGTTTTGATTGCAACTAATAGAGTGGTAAGTGTAAATTAATACACTGGACCACAAAGAGAAAATTACCGCCACTGTAACTGCTAAACATTACTAACGACGAAACTGTACTTCGATTAACATAAAAAAGCTAAGATCTGTTAGCCAATTAAGAGTATCAAGTTCAGAATTCACCAAACTTCAATCACGAAACAAAACTTTCTCATTCAAAGCTCAGGAACAGCTCACTTTTTGTAATCAATTCATCCCTAATAGCCTGTCACATATACTTCTTTACTGTGAAAAGCTCATTGAAGATAGAAATAAATATCTATAAACACATTCCTCAGCAGTCAGTGTTGCGCGTAAAATGGAAGAGATACTTAGAATCGATAGCCTCGAAAAACTATACAAAATTCACTGCTTCATCACGTCAGCATGCAATACTCTGGAATCTATAAGTGCTGATGGACCACACTCCAGTTCAATGTTATATTAAGACGAATTTATATAATTATAGAATGCTTTTAGTTATCTTTATGTATTATATTTACTATTTACTCTATATTGCTTTTTTTTGTTTTTCTTTATGGCCTTATTATTGTTGAACTCAAGAATTTGGATTTAATTATTTATTTAAAAGACAGAATTGTTATTTGTTTATTTAATTTGTACAAGATATAAATCTTTAACAAATAAATATATATTCTATTCTATTCTATTCTACAATGGGAAAATTACCTCCAGTGTAATTTCTTAACATTACTAACGACGAAACTGTACTTCGATTGAGAGACACGCATTGCTGCTAATGTCTCATTTTCTGCAAGGGTATAAATGATGATGAAATGAGATTTATTTGGCAGAAGGACTACTACTAGAAATATTCTATAAGCCACTTTTTGTTTCACAATAACGGAAATATTTATAATTTAGTTTATTTGGCCTTGTTCAACCTCGAATTAGAATCTATATTGTAGATAGGAACAGTACCATATAAAATGCTCAATCCTTTTGTTACAAAACGTTTAAATGCCAAATACGTGTATACCGGATATAACAATAAACTGTGTATGCCTCAAAACTTCTATATTTCTTTTCATGCAAACATTTTCTTAGTAATCCCTGCTTAGATCATCGAGTATTCTTCATGATTTTCTATTGTATTGTCTTATTTTGTATCTATAAAAAAGATCCTATGGAGCAGGGGTACTTAATTAGTCCTGAGTTCAGTCCAATAAACCTAAGATAGAACGGAATTAAAAAAAAAAGAAGGTAAGTATTAATGAACAATAGCTACTTTTAGAAAACAAATATTTTTTTGTAGCTAGGGAATATCTCATAGACGTCATCATAGGTATCTACATAATGTTCTCTGGTCAGTTTGGCTTGGGGTAAACTGAGCAAGCACATGATTGGGGTATAGGGTAGTTTGGGAAATGGGGAACCAACAGATTCTACGGCAGCCTGCGAATCTGTGTTTTTGAGATTTTTTGGTTTATACGCTTGTCGTGTGCGTCCAAATTAGTCAAATGGCTTGCAAAGGAACACAATAACTGAAAATAAATAAATACGTGTTTTGCATTCGCTAACAATTCGTATCTAGTAGTTCAATTTCAATCAAAAAATAAAAGGTGAGATAGACAAATTGACTTTTTCTGTCCACACAACTATCAACTTTAATGTGGCACAGAAACCAAATGTATATATTAACGTTTATGAAAATTATACCCATCAGAAAATAACAATGACAGCCCGGAGGTAGGCGGAGCCTTTTTGCAGCCAAAGCTTAACTGAAAAATACAAAAATTCAAAAGATTGCTGTTCTATGATTTTTACACTTTAAGTTTCAGTGTAGGACTTCCTGATTAAGGTATTAACCTCAATGTTTAACATTTTTCCTGAAAATATAAAGCATAAAAAAATAATTAAATCTTGGGTATAAATTGGCTAGATTCTAAACTGAGAACAAGGATCACGAAATTATATGTATTACTTCCTAAAAATCCTCCACCCCCAAATCTAAATGATATAGTATCATTAAGTCTATGTTTTATCTAAACAGGAAATACTTTGTGACTTGTATTGCAAGAGGTTTTTTAAAGATTTTTAGGAAAAATATGATGCGGCGGAATAATCAACATTTAAATTGCGTATACACAAAGTTTAAAAAAGAAATACTGATGGAACAAAAACATGTAAAAAGTATTTAATACATTATAATATAAAAAAGAATAACCCAATGGAAGACTAGTATATAACTTCCATTGAACAGCTGCTTCTATGAGTGTCATTGAAAATAAAAACGAAATTAAATGCTAATCAGCATAAAGGAAACTTCAGAATTTCTAAAGATTTGATAATTAATAAATCAAGAATTATCTATAACCAAATGAACAGGCCAATAATATTTATAATAAATTCCAGAAATTACTTATTGTTACAAAGATCTGAAGTAGTTTTAAAAATAATATTATGGAAATAATCGGAATGATTTACTTCGAGTCCTTCATTGTGATCCACACTTTTGAAATTATGAAATGTGCAATGAACTGGTACTTCGTTTTCCTTCAGAAAAGAATATTTAAAAATACATTCAAATGAATTTGCATGATTTATGTTTTTTTTCACATTAACTTATTTACTTATATTAACATACCTAATTTATATATATTAGTTTTTATAGTTGTTATTTAAAATACTTATGCTGCACTCTGCAAACTTTTTTTTAAAGTTTAAACATTTTTTTTTAGAAATTTCAAAATAACAAAGTAGTCACTTTTCCAGTACTCAGAAGCTATGTTTAATCTTCTCCAATCAAAACTCAACATTCAATTGATATTCGTTCAAAAATTGAAAAATAATTGAAATTTAATTTTATTGCCAAAACTAGTATTAATGGTGAAGAATATTATTTAATAATTACAATTAAATAAGTTTTTGGCTCTTTATATTTAACTTAATCCTCAATTCAAACCTCAGACAGCCTTCAAGTATTCAAGTTCAAAAGCAAAATAGTATAAAACAACTTTGTCCATACAAAATACAAGTTAGAAATCAGTTTCTTGAAATTTGGCAAAACACACAATGTTTGTAAGTTTGAACTATAAAATAATTTCTATCGCAGAAATATTACTAAACAGTCAATAGTTATGAAATCAATCTTCAAATGTAAATAAAATATTAATGAGTAATACACTCATGTATGTGAAAAAAATATAGATATTTGTGGGAGATACAGTTTTTAATTCTGACAATCTAGTATGGGATATACTCAGGTATTCATATTAGTTTAACATAGTAGACGTTACATTACTATTAGAGAATTTTTGTACTAAATATTTAAAATGGTAAATGTAATAATAATTTCGCTGGCGCACGCTTCCTTTTAATAAAGGTATTTTACATTTTACCCAAGCATTAGCATTTTAAATTCAAGGGAAGTAGTCATGTTCCAATACGGGGAGACGAACGGATAAGTCACTAGGGAAGCGGAAACCATGTGTTGGGAGTAACAAAATAATTGTATTGGGATAAAGGAGGAAGCGAGAGCCAACAATATTTCGGGTGTGTGAGCGTGGAGTATTTTAATCTGCTGAGGCTGGACTGAAATAGTCGGGCAGACGTGAGGTCTGTCCGCATCTTTCGGCAGTCTCACTCCCCGTGGTTTATAGCGCCCTAGGGTTGGGGGCAAAACCTAACTCTCTAGCTACTTCTGCTAAAAGCAATTCACACGTCTTGACGTTTTATTGCACCCTCGCCCCCTGGGATCACTTTGTTGTGCCATTTTCTTTATCTTTTACCACTTTCTCAAGGAGGCTTGAGTTGATTGTTGTGCATCCAGGTCAAACCTACCTCCAGTAGTTTTATTGCAGTACCTGCCTCCAAACAGATCCCTTCCCTAAAAGGCCAGTTGAGTAGGTTGTATTTGAAGTTGTAAACAAAATGATTTTATACAATCGAAAACAACAACTGAAACAAATATTTTTATGCCCACCGAGGCTGAGAAGTACTTTCATTTTTAAAAAAGTCCGTCACGCAGGGGCTGTGTAAACTAAGCAGATTTACCACATAAAGTTATACAATAGAGAAATCTCCATACGAGTGCCAATCAGTTACGGAAACGGACGAACTAGCTTTCGGCGGCAACGATCAGAAGCGACCATAGCTCTCGTTACACTTAATAAAAAATATCTCGGTTAATATTCAAGATAGAGAATAAATGTATATAACAATATTTATATTGGTTCTGTACAATTTTTCGATCAGACGTATCGTATCGGAGATATTTCGAAATTCCCTCCTCTAAAATCCCCTTCCCACTGGTCCGATTTAAGCCGTTAACGAACTTGATCTTACTTTTTACATAAAACAATTAAATATCGAGTTTGGTTGCGATTAAACAAAAATTGCGACCGCTAGAGTGTTAACAGACTGATATATATATATTAGCCTTAGTTGCAAAAAGTGGACGTTAATAAATAATTTAATTTAATAATTATATATATATATATATAGAGAGAGAGAGAGAGAGAGAGAGAGAGAGTTTTGAACGGACCTCATTTTCGTCATCTCCTGGGTAGGATCGATGGACATTAGAAGAAAATTTTTGAAAATCGTATCATGAGTAAGACCTCAATAGCTGATTTCCCTTCAGGGAAATCCGCTAAAAAATGTACTGAATTCTACATGCTATTACACTCCTAATTTGTTTCTAATATAAACCAATATGAAAACCAGTTTTCGCTTTAATCATGGGCAATACCCAGTAGCAGTCATATCAGTGCTAGTAGCTAATAACAGAATCGGTCTGTTTGTTTTCTTGCTTCAAATTGTGTTAATCGATATTTTAATTTAACTATCATTAAGGATAAATGAAAGATAATCTAGAATAGGTGCTAAACATCTTATGGTTTTGAAGTATTCAGTCGCTGAACTGGAAGAATGACTATCCTAGAGCGAAATTTGACTTGTCCTGAACGCCTCTCTTTCTGCACGGTTTATTTTAACTAAATTGTTAATTACTATATATATATATATATGCTTCTAATATGTTTTATGTGTCCTCATTTATTTTGTTATGTATAATAAAAAATATTCTGAGCAACGAAATGCAACAATTCGCCGATTAAATCATTAAGTGATCCGGAAGAGCTATAAATAAAACCGTTTAGTGTAACACAAGATAAATCTACATACCGGTAACCGAACACCAACGTGAATATTAATTGAATAAATACAAGTGGTAATAAGAAATCTTTCAATCAATTTTAACTCCCGACGGGAAACGTCTGAAATGTAAACAAACAGGTCTACCAACCTGACACCGTAAAGAAAAACAATTACTGAAATATATCAGAATATAACATATTAATTTTATTGAAAACTATTTACTATATCTAGTACTGTATTTATAATGAATCAGAATAATTTGTATCCCAATCAATCAAATTTTAGTAGTCCAAGAACATAAGACGAGTGGGGGGGGGGAGTCACCAGAACATATTTGCATGTATCTCGTATAATAAAGGTCCCTTGAAAACAATATTTGGTACGATGGACATTTGAAGATTTTTTTCCGAAAATCGCGCCATGAGTGCGACCTCAATAGCCGATTTCCCTTAAGAACTTAGAATCCCAAGTTTAACAAGATTGGTTCTAGAATATTTTATGATCCGACCTGGACGATTTCAACCGATAACAAATATGATCTTTAGTGTTAAATCAAACGGCTTAATATCGAGTATGGTATAGATCAAATAAACATTTTTGAGAAAAGAAAGAAAAATCTTAATTGATGTCTGCATCACATTTTCGTACGTGTCATCACAACGTATTTGCATGTGTCTCACCAAGTAATAGTCCAATGAGAACACTATTTGGAATATAGGTTTCAAATGAAGGGCTTCATAATATAACAGCATATTGTTAATGACATGAGTAGGATTGGAGGATTATGGAGGTCGGAAACTAAAAAATGCAAATATCTTAGATAATAATTAAATAAGTGAAAAACTGTACATGGCAAAATTTATAGGACATTACATTTGCAAAAAGATTGGCTCCATACTATTTTTCGACACGGCGCATAATAACGGAGATATTAAGAATTTTCGAAATTCTCCTACTCTAAATTTCAGCCATTAACAGACTTGATCTTTAGTTTTACATAAAACGTTTATATAACGAGTGTGGATCAGACAAAATTAAGACCGCTAAAGAATAAACAGCCAAATATATATGTATATATATACTTTGAACGGACCTCATTTTCGTCATCTCCTGGGTAGGATCGATGGACGTTTGAAGACATTTTTTGATAATCTCACCATGAATATAACCTCAATAGCTGATTTCCCCTAGAGGAAAGGAGCTAATAAAATGAGCAACCTAGTGTCATGGATTCCGGTTTTTAGAAATGCTACCCTTCGGGTAGGGGGAATATTTGAGGCACATCGGCTAAATAGTGAAAGAGTGGCTAGGATATAAGGCAATGACAAACCACGGAAAATTTTCCCATGTTATAAACAATGGGAGTTCCACAAAGAATTTTGTGGGTATAGTAATATGACAAGAGCTAGGACCCAATGATTGCTACTGCAAGGCCCTAGCATTAAAAATTTTGGAAATTTTGGTTTACATTTATGTTGCATTTGTAAATAATAATCGTAGTAATAAGCGAACGAACCGTCCTGTTTTGCTAACTGATTGGAGAAGGCGTGCTTGAAGTGCAGTATGTTGAGACCTGACATGAGATAAGTGGCCACGACAAATTAGGCCAACGTGGAGAGCCGAAAAAGGCTTTACGTTAGAATACCATGTGAAATCGGAGGAGCGTCAAATCATAGAATCATTCTCAGATTAGATGCCCTGAGGAAGCTAGTAGTATGACTAGTGAAATGTCAGGAAATAAAAGCATCACGCCTCGGTCGAAACCTGAAGGCCTTAATGTCCCTCACTTGGAGCGTGGAGATAGGCCTTTGAGAAAATGGAGCTCCCGTTACATGTGTCATACTATAAAAATTCGACATTAACCTCTTTTAAAGCCTGTTAAACTGTTACATCTATGAGACATATCTCTCTAATGTGTAATTTTGTTGGTGAATAGTGAATCAGAATAAGTTTTTAGAACACTAAGGTGAGGGAGAAGGTAGCGAATTGTGGAGGGACAGATGGGGGAAAAAGGTAAAAGTATTTTGAACATGAATTACTTCATTGCATTTTTGCTCGTTAAACTTTAGATATCTTAAGTAATTTACTTCCTCAAGTGCAATCAACATGGTTCTTGATCATATTCTTACATCTCCATAACTCAAATCAGTCATTGAGATTCTGCGTATGGAATCTTTTTAAAATGTTTCTATATGTCTACCGATGCAATAAAATAAAAGGAGTCCGTTGAAAGCATGTTTATTATGTATGTTAATTTACCTATGAACGCAGTTAGCGCCCGCCTGTTCGTTGGAAAGCGTGGTACTGAAGTTGTTCATGTGAAACTAAAGGCCATCTTCGTAAAAACCAGAACAGGGTCAGGAGTATGAAAAGAACAGGGGGAGGCTAGAGAAGGGTAATGCAATGTTGAAAATATATCTGTTATTATGCAAAAAAGGTATGGAACAAACCTTCAAACTGTTGCTCTATAAATTTTCTCGTGATTGAAAGAAAAGGTTTTAAATAATTTATTATTTATAATATTTGATTTTTTAAATCTCACTCCTGCATGTGTGATTTTTACAATAAGCTTGAACATCATGATTTTTTTTTTCTATCTGAGGCCTAGTTTTCTTATACCACGGCCGGTTGTGACTCCGCGGGCCGTCAAGCCACGCGAGGCGGTACTGATACTTCCCCTCCTGCTGAACTGGGAGTTTTATTTTAAGGGGTTTTTGTGAATTAGTATGGGTGTAAAAGTAGAACTCGAAGGAAGGTTGCCCTGCAACGGGCTGTGCTTGGTGGGATTGTAAGGATAGGAGAAAACGAAAGAAGAAAGGAAAGGGATAGAGGAAGAGTAGATAAGAAGAGAAAGAGTAAAGAGGGCCTAAATCAATCAGAGAGCTTAAACCTAGTGCGAAGCAAGGTACGTACATATAAGATAAGGTAGTGCCATTTGACGAATAGCCAATCAGAATGCAGCAAGCCTCCTACGTCACTCAGATGCGAAGGATGTACTAGAGCTCAGGTGAGACTAAAGCTAAACTAGACTAATCAACTATCCTAACAATAACAAGACCTAAGACTACGTAACCTAAACTAACCAAAATACATAGGTATAACATAATGTTCCTTAATTTAAAGTTAGTTTGTTTGAATTTCTTGGATGGACTTGCGTTTGTGCTGAGCATTTGGGATGTGGGGCTGAAGCATCCTGGAGTATTCAGCCAACATTGCTCTACTCCATCGACCCTGATAGCGTGACTCCATCACCGAGATGTCCTGATGAAAACATTCGCCATGTTCATCACTGACAGAACCTAGGTTCTCGGGAAGATGTGAGTCGAAGAGATGAATCTTTAGAGACATGTTGCAACCCATTAACCTGTCCGCACTTCTGCATAATATTTACATAGTCAGGAGATTTATAATTTCCAAAGAAATTGGGTAAAACACACTTGAATGCATTTTTTTCAGCATTGCTAAGGGAGTCTTCGAAGTGCCTGTCTGCACTGATCTTCCTTATTTGTGGACCTATGAACACTCCTTCTTTCACACCGATAACTATGGGCCCATTTTCAAACATTGATATATTCTAAATGTAAGTGCAGCCTGAACTTAAGAATTTTTTAAAACTTTTTGGAGCCGCACTTTATAACCCTTAGTTTTATTATAACCTAATGTTTGTTACATGTCATATGGAAGGCCATGGTTAACAGAGTAAAATGAAACCGCTCCCACCTCTTTTATTTCTTTCTCTTCATAGTAACCCTTTGAGGAGTTATTTATTTGAATACATGTTCCATTGCCACATGGCAGATTACATGTATGATTATGTTTAAATAGATTATTATTTTACAATATATAATATATACACATTAATCAACCATCTAATCAAATATAATATAAAAAAATAATAATAATAAAATAAAATATTAAAATAAATAAGATAATTACAAACAAAATTAATAAATGAAATAAAAAAAATAAATAAAATACAAAAACAAATCAATGAAAGTTATACTCAACAGATCATTAATTTGCGAGTCTATGTAAGATAAGTATATTGAATTATAATTCCCATTCCTCACAATCAACTTTACATTCTGATGTATTTTTGCTACATCCATATCTATACTTTTGATAATCTTTATAAGTTCTTTATTATATTTATTAAATATAATATGGGGTGGTTCTGGCCAATTACCTCCTTTTGAAACTAGATTCATTATTAAATTTGATCTATTTTGAATAAATGTTGAGCAGCCATAAAGTATATGTAAAAACG
The DNA here is from genome assembly GCA_019009955.1 of Riptortus pedestris. Lineage (NCBI taxonomy): Eukaryota > Metazoa > Arthropoda > Insecta > Hemiptera > Alydidae > Riptortus > Riptortus pedestris. Next base: position 52,019,445 of record CM032233.1, on the reverse strand, counting down.
TTTTTGTTGTCTGTGAGTCGCAAGTACATTTGTCACTGTTTTGAATTTTAAATCTTGTTAAATAATGTCCTGTCTGTCCATGTTCCTTTAGAAATTGTGTGCATTTGTGATGGTGACTCTTAATTGTGTTGTAGTTGTAAGTTATATTTGGTGTGTATTGATGTAATATGTAGGATTTGTTACACCCCTAACCACCGCTCCCAGCTTCCTAGCACAATTAGAACAGGGTCTAGGGCAATTTAAAGAAAGCCCGTACGGCGTTATTGGGAAAATTCGGCGTTGCATTAAAAAAAAAAAAACTGACGTGATCGAGCAAAACAGTTTTCAGATTTGTAATCAGCATGAAAAACTGCATTAGAAAAAGTAAACGTCAAGCCAGATGTCTATGGCTTGTGTATCAGTGTAATCTATAAGTACTATTTTGAGTGCCTGAGCGATAAGTTTATTATTTTATGTTTTTTATTCACACAATAATCGCATTTCGCAACTGGGGCGATTTAGCGACGATTCAGTTATTTAACATATATAATCACTTTATTATATTTACGTATGTATGCTCATTTCTGCAAATATTTTCAGTATTGCCCTACATTATAATTTTTTTGAAAATGTTGTTCTGTTTCAAGTAGTTTAGTACGCGGTCTATATAGGGGCTACAGTCATGTAGTAATTCAGTAAAAGTGTATGGTAGGTCTATGTGAGTCCTTAAATAGCAGTCAGTAAGTATATGTTTTATACTTACAGTTACAGTGTTGGCAGTAGGGTTCGTCTTCTCCAGTAAGTGGTAAGTGTGAGTTAGTCGTGAATGGCCAATTCTCAACCTCGTTAAAACTACTTCTTCCCTTCTAATTAGCCTTTTTGAGGAAGGATTTGTTATCAGTTGTGGTAAACCAAAATTTCTGCCATGAATTGAGTATCATATGTTTTGCTTGGGATTGAATATCTTGGTGTGTACAGTATGTGTTGTCGTGAGTTCTTTTTTGAGTAGCTGATTTGGCAAGTTCGTGTATTGTGTGCTTTGTTTAATGTTTCTATGTCCGGGTAATATAACCAGTATTATGTAAAAACTATAAGAGAAAAGTTCGTTCTAATGTATTAGAGGAAATAGTAAAAAAAAAAAAAAGGGGGTGGAAAATACGTTACGAAATAATTGGGTTTAAAGAGAATCATAGGTGGAACTGTGAACCAGTTAGGCAAGGGAGAATTTGCAGAAGAAACGGGGCTGAGTCACTAGTAGACGTCCTTGGGAAGGTCAGGGACTGAGTGAAAAATCCAAGGAGAGGGGTTCTGCAAGGCCGCCAGTGGGCCAGGTCAGTGGGAGCTGGGAGTGCGAAACCAGCCATGCAGGCTTCACTGGGGCTAGGTCTTTTGGCAAGGTCGTTAGTGGGGCAGGTCAGTGATGCCCCTGCCGAGTGGCCGTTATGCAAAACCCGATTCGCAGCCTGCCCCTGACCTAGCCAACTGTACATCGGCCTTTCAGCAAGGTAGCTCGTCTCCTAGGTCAGTGCGCCCTCTCACCATATGCGAACCCCCAGCCGCGCTCTTTACACGCTATGCGCCATCCGCAAATAAAAGAAGCAGATTTCCCTTACGGCAAATCAGCTATTGCGGTCGTACTCATGAGGCGATTTTCAAAATATTTCTTCAAATGTCCATTAATCCTACCCAGGAGATGACGAAAATGAGCTCCATTCAAAATTATATATAAATATATATATATATATATATATATATATATATATATATATATAAAATTGTGTTGTTTTTGGCCAGGTTATATTTATATATGGTGTTGTTACTCTTTTTTGGAGTTATGGACTGTAACCCTAGTTACAGAAGTGTAACTAGGGTTACAGGGGTTACACAATTAGTATGTGTTAGTACAGAACGCTGACTGTAAAACACAGACGTACCCATGGCCCACAAATGTATGCCAACTACTGGCCGACAGTAGCCAATTTATAGATGATGTTTTTAAGTATTTAAGAAATCATGGATTATTTGATGAAATATAAAACCTATTATCCACAATTGTGAAAGTTATATATAGCAAGCACTGTGGAATATAAGTTTTGCCTTCTTCCAGTTTAACTATTTATAGTTTTTCTTTTAGTTTTTTTTTTTGTTTGTTTTATTTTTATTTTGTTTTTTCCTTATGTTGTAAATATAGTAACAATTTATATTTAGTTTTGTCCACTCTATTTATTTTATACATTTGTAAATGTTAGCTGTGTAAAAATTTTAATATTTATTTAATTTTGTGAAATTATATTTTAGCATGTTAAGAATCGCCATTGTAGCGGCATGGTTCTATTTATTTTGTACATTTGCAACATTTAGCATTGTAAAATTTTTAATATTTATCTAATTTTGTAAAATTATATTCAAATATGTCAAAAGATGAATCGCCATTGTAGCGGCATCTCAAATAAAAAATAAATGTAACCCTAGCCCTAAGTGCAATAGTTATGTGCAGTAGATTTTAAGTAAGTTTTAGTCTTGCCCTGAAGAAGAGAAAATAATGATTCTCGAAATATCGGCATAAACTAAGATTTTTACATCAACATTGACCAAAACTCGAAAAAGAATAACAACACCATATATATCTGTCAACGCACTGGCCGTCACAATTTTTGTTTGATCGTTACCAAACCCGAAATTTAATCGTTTTATATAAAAAGAAAGTTCATGTTCTTTAATTGCTAAAATCGAACCAGTGTGAGGGGGGGGGTTTAGAGGGAGGATTTTTAAAAATTCATAATATCTCCGTTGCCATAAGTCGGATCGAAATATTGTATAGGACCAATCTTATTGCAAATTAAGTGTACCATAAATATTGTTATATACATTTATACTCTATTTGTAATATTAACAGAGGTATTTGTATTTTTCAGTTTTCAGCCTTCAGCAAACCTAGTAATGTCACAGAAACAATATTCTGTTATATATTAAACCACTTTATTTGAAGCTTGAAAACCAATTATTGTTTTCAAGAGGCCTTTATTATACGAGATGCAAGCAAATATGTTCTGTTGCCCCCCCCCCCCGACATAAGTTCTTGGAGTTATTGAGATAAAAATTATTCTGATTCATTATAAATTACAGTACTAGATATAGTAAATAGTTTTCAATAGAATTAATATGTATTCAGATATATTTCAGCAATTCTTTTTATTTCCGGTGAAGAATATTTCTATCTATCTGTTCAGCTCTCAGCGGTTGGCAGATCTATTGTAGATTTATCTATTGTAAAACTTTACGTGGGAAATCTGCTCGGTTTACTCAGCCCCCGCGTGACGGACTTGCACATATATGCTCAGCGCTCCTTCTAATTTTAAGAGAGCATTTACCAAACGTGGTATACAAGCACTTCATATAAAACGAAAGATGAAGTTCGTAAACGGCTGAAATCCATTCGGTATCGGGAAGAAAATCTTATTGCAAATATAATTTTCCATAAATGTTTTGCACAATTGTTTCTTAATCTTCAAAATTAACCCCGTTTTTGTATTTTTTAAAAATTGTCAGCCCTCAGGAAACCACTTGGCGAAAATCAGCTATGAGGTTGTACTCATTACGCGGTTTTCGAACAAAAATTTATTCAAATGTCCATCGATCCTACCTAGTAGATGACGAAAGTGAGATCCATACAAATTTATATATATATGTATATACAATATGTCTTTTACGGCTCTAGCGCTCGCAATTCACGTTTAATCTTTACAAAACTCGATATTTATATAAAAAGAAGATCAAGTTCGTTATTGGCTGAAAACCTACGAGGGAGGGGTTGAGAGGGGAGGAATTTCTAAACTTCTTAATATCTCTGTTATTATGTATCTTGGACCGAAACATTTTAATGAATCAATCCTAATGCAAATGTAATGTTCTATAAATGTTTTTATGCACGTTTTTTTCACTATCTTGGTTATTAACCGAGCTATTTGCATTTTATAGCTTTCGACCTTCAGTAACCCCCCCCCCTCACTCACGTCATATTACCATTGCCCCCACCATGCGTGACGGACTTTTAGTTATCGCACTTTATCAATAAGCAAATATGAAACACTTATTCCAAGTTTATATAGATGATATTTATTTACAGTATAATAAATGCTACCCATGATTATGATTTGAGAAATTCACGGTGGGTCAAACAGTGGAGGAGTATTGATTGGGGACATATTTTCATATGTTCTTCAAAACTAAAATTGAATAAACCCCTAACCACCCCTAACTGACCTTTAAAGAAAACCATACGCCCAGACAGGAAGTAAAGTTGTACGCTTTGAGCCTTGCCAAAAAAAATACTATCTTTCAGCCTCAAATGATTTCCTGAACGAAGCCAGATACCTTTGCTAGTGTACATATATATATATATATATATATATATATATATATATATATATATATATATATATCTAAGGGAGTAGGGGTAATTTGAAAAATTTAAAATATCTCTGCTATTATGTGTCGAATCGAAAATTGTATAGAACCAAACTTATTGGAAATGTATTATTCTATAAATGTTGCTATATACATTTTAACTTTATCATTGATATTAACAGATGTATTTGTAATTTTGAGATTTGGGCGTCCAGCAAACCCCACCTCCTGCTAATGCCATATTAACAGAAAGCTGTTATATCATGTATCACAATATTTGAAGCTTAAATAACACATATTGTTATTTTATTGAGCTTATACTGTATGAGATACATGCAGATTCGTTCAATTAAGATTTTATGTTCTAACACGAAAATTTTTATTTGAAAAGTGGAATTTGAAAATTCAATATATATCCGTTATTATGAGTTGTTTCCAAAAATATTATCGAACCAATCTTGTGAAAATATTCATGCTTTACAATTGTTGTTCTATATATTATCTCGTAGCTCAATTATTTTTTGTTTTCAGCTTTCAGTTAACTATTACTTCAATTCATCCGATTTTTCCTTAGTAAAGAACATATATAGTGAGAATTGAACAGTAGTATGCCTTACCATCGCGTGGAAAATCTGCTTAATTTACGCAGTTCCTGCTTGACGGACTTTATTTCATGTCATCTATGCATCATACCCCTGGGAAATCGTTTTTTTTTTAATATGCATTCTGATGCAGTTCTTAATACTTGAATGATAAAAGAAACTAGCTTTTTTCTGGTGATTTTACTTTTATCTTGGGAAATGTAATAAAAAAAGTCCGTCACGCAGGGGCTGCGTAAACTAAGCAGATTTCCCACGTGAAGTTATACAATAGAGAAATCTGCCTACTAATAACGGCAGTAGTAACGAATCTCTAAACCATTTCACGAGGGACGAACGAAACGGCCGACTTCTGCCGACCACTCACACAATACAAATGCAAATTTCTCGGTTAATATACAAGATACAGAATAAATGTATAGAACAGTATTTATAGTACATTAAATTTGCAATAAGACTGATTATGTACAATTTTTCGATCCGACGTATAATAACGGAGATATTTCGAATTTTCAAAAACCCCTCTCTAAACCCCCCCTCCCACTGGTCCGATTTCAGCCATTGACCAACTTGATCTTTCTTTTTACATAAAACGATTAAACTCCGAGTTTGGTAATGGTCAAATAAAAATTGCGACCGCTAGAGCGTTTACAGACATATATATATATATATATATATATATATATATATATATATATATATATAATTTTAAACGGACCTCATTTTCGTCATCTTTTGGGTAGGATCGATGGACATTTGAAGAAATTATTTGAAACTCGCGTCATGAGTACGACCTCAATAGCTGATTTCCCTTAAGGGATATCTGCTAAAAAAATATGTTAGCATTTACGCTTATAATTGTAAATATGAACTGTTATTTCATTTTATTTTTAATGAAACCATAGTTTATATTTTGGTAATATATCTTCCTTTTATTAATGCTAAGCAGTAAGAAGAAATATGTGCGGTGGTTGGGGGGGGGGGGGTAGAGAGGTTGTTATTTGATGTATTTATTTATTTTTCAAGGTTTCGGTCAGCTCTGCAGTTATAAGACGAACCTCATAAGAAGGTTTTCTCTTTACGGGCAGAAAGATTAGTGTTAAATGGTCAATGAAAAAAAATAAATGTCAAAAATGGATCACAAATACATTTCCCAGATTCCTATTAAAGGAATTCCGATTTGTGGATGCTAAGGCGAGTTATGGCAAGATGTTGTACGGTAGGAAACTGGTAGCGGAACCCATTAAATTGAAGTACTTGTTTAGGACTAGGAGGGCGTAGGTGGGAGCCGAATTAAAGTTGGTGATTCAGTGCCAGTTGTATAGCCCGCATCAATAAACTCAGCACTAACATTACCTAAACCTAACCTCTCCTCGGCTCCCTTCTCAATCATGCCAATGACTGTAAATGTGGGTGAATTTAAAAAACACCCTTCGTTCAACGTGATTCATTTTGCATTCTGCTCTGTAATCAGTTCAGGCAGGGCGTTGACTGATTGACTCCACTGATTGAAAACATAGTAGATATTAGTAATAAAAAATGAGTTATTTCATCATTACAGAGTACTTTTAGCAGATTTCCCTTAAGGGAAATCGGTTCTTGAGGTCGTACTCATGACGCGAAAATTTTTCTTCAAATGTCCATCGATCCTACCTAGGAGATGACGAAAATGAGGTCCGTTCAAAACTGTACATATCTATCTATCTGTCTATCTATCTATCTATCTACATACATATATATATATATATATATATATATATATATATATATATATATATATGTTTGTATATGTCTGTTACCGCCATTACTGTTAGCGGTCACCATTTTTGTCTTATCGTTACCAAACTTGAGATATAGTTGTTTTATACAAAAAGGAAATTCAAGTTCGTTAACAGCTGAAATCGGACCAGGGGAAGGGGGGGGTTTAGAGGGGGAGACGAAAATTCTTAATATCTCCGTTATTATGGGTTGGATCGAACAATTGTATAGAACCAATCTTATTGCAAGTGAAATTTTTCTATAAATGTTGTTATGTACATTTTAATTTTATGTATATATTTTCACTATCTTGATTATTAACTGAGATATTTGCATTTAGTTTTCGGTCTTCAGTAAAGCCCTACTCCTACTAATCTCATATTAACAATATTCTATTATGTTATGAACCGCTTTATTTGAAACTTAAATACCAAGTGTTGCCCTCATTGAACTTTAAGCTTTGAGATAAATGCAAATACGTGGCGCACGTGGGAAATGGCTTAGTTAACGCAGCCCCTGCGTGACGGACTTTTGGTTTTAAAAGACGACATTTTTAAAATATATGTCTTTAAAGCTCTTATTGATACTACTCAATAAATATCTCTTTTATTTATTTATTTGTGGAAAGGGGCTCAGGTTAGCCATGCGAGTTAAAGCGTTGACCTTTATCTCACATGGTAAACCTAGAGTGGCGAGTTCGATTCTCGCCTGGGCAAAGGAAATTATTTAGTGACGAAATTCATTAAATAACGTCCTAAAATCTCACCCTGGCTAGAAAAGGGTGGTAACCTGTAGATAACCCGTCCCGATTAGCCTAAGTTGCAAAAAGTGGACGTTAATAAATAAATAATAATAATATTTGTTGAAATAACATCAAAGGTGATCCCTTTCAAAAGTCAAAAATTGTACAAAGTTAAATAACAAAAGTAAAATAAATAAGAGATAACAACAATTATCAATAACAAATACCAAAAAAACAAAATTGAAATAGATAAACATTTTATAAGTGAACAAAAAAATAAATAAATAAATAATATTGGTGATGTGCATAGTTGGTGGATGATCAATAGGAAATGAATGGCTGAAAATGGTACTTTTGCTAATGATTGTCGTGATTTCAGGGCAAACATATACATGTGTTCAAACGCATCTAATACAATTAATGCTTATAATTTGAAATCTTGTTGGACACCACAGACTTAATTTGTGTGTTAAATTTTGTCGTATATTTGAATTTTGTGTAGGTTAATGTATTGTGTTGTTAATGTATCGGCTGTCCTCCGTCAAAAGTTCTTGTAAGTCGTAGGGGAAGTCCTGGTGTCGTTTTCGGCATTCTGTCAGTATATGTCTTATCTTCAAGGGTATGTTACAAGTCGAGCAAGTAGGTCTGTCAGTCTTTGTCATTAAGTATGAGTGTGTAAATTTGGTATGGCTGATTCTAAGTCTCGAGAGAACTATTTCTTCTCGTTTGGAGTTTCTAAAGAGAGGCGAAATATCAATTGTTCAATTGTGTGTTCCACGAGGGTTCCCCTTAGGTTTTTTTTTTACTCCCTTGTAGGAAGTAAAGGAATTATTGTAATCGCGAAAATGCACAGTTTTTAGGTTTCAACGGAATTATCCTTTTTAACCTTCCCTGAACCCATTCAGACTAGTTTCGTCGTGACGTATACATGAACGTATCTCGTATAACTCAAAAACGGCTACGCTAGAATGTTGAAATTTCATATTTTTTATTATTGTAAGGTCGAGTTGTGCACCTCCCTTTTTCATCGAAATCGACTAAGAATTACGAGAGTTCGAGAGGGCAAAAATTAAAACATACAAATTACGTATTAGGGCTACACAATTTTTGTATAAGACCTTTATCATGATATTATGTTATATGACATTTTTCGAACCATTGGAACAAAGATATTTCATAGATTTTAAAATGAAATAATTGTAAATGAAGTGCAACCAAACATTTTGTTTATTTAATTTAACAGAAGTTTACGAAAGTCATCATGTGGTGCCCACGTCAGATTTTTATTATTATTATTTTATCTAACCTCTCTTTATTTTTTTCAGAGGATTTCATATCCACATTTAATATTGATCTATATTGACTAAAAATATGATTGGTCAACTCTAGCTCTAAAGACTAAAAACCAAATTAATAAAAATATATCAGCGATTGTAGATCAATTGAGTTAGGGCTAAATACCTCGTATTTGTATTATTATTAATTTTTGGTCCTGCATTTTAATTATTGGCTCAAGCAATATTATCTAGGTTATAAGTAACAAAACATTGTTAAAAACTTAATGAAATTACTTATCATAAATAATTATTGTTTGATAAATTGCAAGCGTTGAATATTTGTAAGCAAATATTAGGCCAAATAACTTAACAATAGAACATAATTGGTGTTTAACAGCCAGCTTGGAAACATCCTTTCCTATTTATGGAAATATTGTGTTTCGTAATCTGGGGATAGTTTGGCTCTAGGTGGGTGGCTACTTCAGCTCGGAATAGAATAATATATTTTTTCCCACCTCTGTCCCCGCTGTACCTTTGGGTTTCCTCATACCAGCGGTCTCCATTTATTAAGAGATATACAATTTTGAATAGATAAATTGGGTCAAGTAAGTTAGCCTAGCTCACCAAGCGAGCACAGCTAAGCATAAAAGTGCAATATTTGGGAGATTTAGTTTAAGTCCCAAAAGTCCTAGGGGAACCCGCAGCTGCGACTTCTTTGCCTCTATTCAGAGAAGTGGCAGCAAGAGCCTAATTAACTAGCCTACATACCTAAAGCTTAAGTACTAACCTAAACTCACATAACCAATACATATATACATATAATTTACAAATAAATACATTCTAACTTCGTTTTCAACACCTCTTGGGCAAAGGTCCTGAAGGCTGAAAATCTATCAGCATCGTTTACCAACATGGTAGCTCTCAGGAGGCCAGTTCATATATGAGAAAGCACTCATTAGCCGAATACGCTTGGCGTTGAAACGCGGACATTGGAGGATCAAATGGTCAGCCGTATCCAACTCGCCACACGAGCACAATGGGGATTCCTTTTTTTTGAAGAAGTGGAGCTAAAAACTTCCTGTATTATAAAGGAAACGATTGGCTATCTCGTTTCATACCAATAGTACTCACAACAGTGTGTGTCAATGAAAAGCCACCTCATTATATTCTTTCCTGTGTATGCCAAAGTACTTCAATGGACCACATTACATTTCTTATATAAGCGATTCAATTTTTTCCACTATACCTAGTCTCTTATTACTGAAACATCTTACAGGTGTTATCAAATACCAGTATGTAATAGATAAGAAGTGAAACGCTCAAATTAGTCCAAGGTCCGCTGTCAAATCTTCGTATTGTTTCACAACTTCTTCTAACTGTGAAAAATAAGATAGTCCAAGACAAGCGGTGAAGCTTAAACTAAGCTTCAAAGAACTCCATGGCCACGATGAAGCAGAAATCTTAAGGATTATGGCTTTTTTAATTAAAACTCATTTGTTCCCGGGGAATATAGATCCATCTACCACTAATGACCAAATTAGATGCGGTATAATGTAATAAATAAATTGTTTGTGATGGAAAAATACAGAAATCTATATTTGTATCTAAATACAAATTAAGAACACTTACTGAGTGAGTATATAGAGCTCTAACAACAAAATGCCTGTATTATGCCTTTTAAAAATACGGAAATACTTAATTACAATAGCTTGCATGGAAACACCTTTGATCGGTGTTTAATGTAACTTAACGTTTTTTTGCACTTTTTTTTTTCTTTCTTTCAATATTTAGATCTAAGATAAGAGAGAGAGTGTGTGAGAACTTAATTATCTTAAAAAGTCAATTACATTCTGATTCGATCCAATAAATGGAAGCGGAGAAATTTATGATTTTGTCATTTCACCTTCTTTACCACCAATGTTTATTAAACTTTATTTTACTACCTTTATCCTGTGCTTCACAACATACTTTAATTGTTAATGATATATCTCAGTTTAGTATTTACTAAAGGAATTAATTATTCCGTAATAGCATGTTTCACGGGTTCCAGTTTTTTCCCTATTTCATGCTGTAGATTTATTCAGAGTAGTATGTACAGCTTATTTGTGCAAGCCCTAATGGCCTGAAATATTTCAGGGCTAGCAGCCTGCCGCAAAACAAGTTTATAAAAAATCTAGCTTTACCTAAGTTTGCTTTTGAAATATTTTTTTCCTTGGGATCCTGTTGCCTGTGAAGAAAAGAAAAAATCAGTTATATTTGGTTTCTGGTTTGAATTAGCAGGAAAGCAGGTCCATCTTCTTGTCGTTTGAGAGATGTTACTAGTGGATTGTTTTATAAATAAGATCAGTCTGAATTTTAAAATTATTATGAATTAATTTACTCTAGTTAAATTTTCTTTTCATACTATTTTTAAAAATATTTAAATTATAATGAACCACGTAAATTCATTTTACCGACTCCAAATTAATGCCACATGTTAGCAGGTTTTACTCATGACGTGATTTTTGAAAAATTTCCCCAAGAGCCATTCGATCCGACGTAAGAGATGAAGAAATTCACATTCACGCACACAGACACAAAATTGTCTGTTACCGCAAATCTTCTAAAAGTATTGATCCTCTACTTTATATCTTACACTATGTTGTTCCAGAGATATTCTCATAACTCAAATATTATGCGACTTTCTTGCTTTCAGCTTTCATTAAACCTCCACGTCTACTCATCTTATTTTACTATACTTAGAAATGATGTATATATGGTGAGAAGAGATCACAAGTTTGTCATCCAGCTTCCAAGTGGAAAATCTGAGTAGTTCGCAGTGTATTAAGTATATTCGTGTCAGTGTATTAAGACTACTTTTAGATTATATTTCAGAGTGAAATTGGTATAACTCAGTTTGCTGTGTAGTGCATAGAAAGTAGCTGCTGAAAAGTACAATTTCTTATAATTTCAATTCAATTGTGCAAAACTGCCGCAGTAAACATTTTTTAATGTGGCTAAATCATGGAGAGTTATATCGTTTACGATAAAGTGCCTTTATTCTATGGAATTTTTTATTCCTCTCTGAATTGTCGATAAATTTATTATACCATTAATTAAACTGCAAATTACGATTATTTTTTTTAGTTCTATGAAAAATTTGTAAATTATAGGTGGTAGGACAATTAATAATTAATTAAATGGGGGAAAAATGATTAAGTGTTTTTATTTTTGGCGTTTTAGAAATATAAGAAGAAAATAAAATACTATTTCACACAATATAAGAAATCAGTTCGCACCTAATAGTCTCTCTTGAATAAGTATGGCTTATATACCTATTATAAACAATTACTACTTATTTTGAGGTAATTATTCTATATTTGAGTGAAACAGAATGGTTTGCTTTCGTTATCTAAAAAGGACTGAGTTTCCTCTCGAGATATCCTGGTGTCGTACGGATTACTGTAAACAGTTGCCACAGATAACAGCCACATAGCTGTTCAAGCATCCCACCGCCTGTTACGAAAGCAGATATAGCATTTTATATTGTACTATTCATTGTCGATTTCAAAAGGGTACAAACTGCAGGGTTTTGGTAAGTATAAAATTCCGTCTTGTTGGGGCTTCAAAAGAAAAATAATTAACGCGTATATTTTATCACACATTTTTAGAGTTTTGAGCGATAAAACACCGACTGAAAGTGTTCTTGGCAGCTATGTTAATCTTAAGTATCTAGAGACCAACAATACGAAGGGAGTGGCAATCTGAATTTCCTTTTGGTGGGTGATTAATGGGCTCCCATGAAGGAAATTTATTTTTCTAGTGTCCGAATGTGTTAGATATATTAAAAGAAATATTCTTTGTTTAAAAATAAATTAAAGAACTTCATTTCTGAAGGATACTTTTATATACAAGATGAATACTATCAAAAATGTTCAATTATTAAATTAAACTACAAAATATTTGTCATAAAATCGGTCAAAAATAATTTATGATCAGGTACAGTGTCTCTTTGAGGGGACACGTTTTTCATCATTTATAAAGCATGCCATCCTTTAATAAATTTATGACTAATAACAAAGCATGCCAATAAATTAAAAATGCATGTTATATATTTAGAATAGTATTAAGAATGTTAACGAAATTAGTTTATTTCATATAATTATTAAATGGGTAGATTTTGTATAATGCCTTCGTAGATGTTTAGCTAATTTTTTGGCGAATGTATTATATAAGTCTAAATACTACAATATTTAATAATATATAAGGAAATTAATTGACATAATAGTAGTAAATTGTTTATAGAAAACAAAAATATTTTACGTATCCTATAATTTCATGTAAATATTTAATGAATTTAAACAGATATGACAACAATTCAATGGATATAAATACGTTCCATTTCATTTCTTATGTTAATATTTGAATTAAAATATACACACACGCAGGCGCACACACATACATTGTATACTATGTACGAGTACAAAAGTGGTAGGCCTTTTGGCCATCGATGGTTTAATAGGAGACGTTCAAAAACATATCTTGATATGTTAATGAAGGGAAACAATCGACATGACAGTTTTCAATGGAAATGACGATTTGGTAAAGCTGGGTACAAAGAAGGGCATTCAGCATTTTTCGACGGATATTGGAAGGTTTAGGACTCCCCACACCTAAATTCCGTACGTCTAATATATATTGGAAATAGTAGAGTTGTATAAATGCGTATGGGGGCAAAGTTTTTCATCATTTATAAAGCATATCATTCTTTAACAAATTTAAGACTAATAAAAAGCACGTTGATAAATTAAAAATGCATATTATATACCTAGAGTGAGACTAAGATTGTTAACAACAAAACTATTTGACGTATCCTATTACGTTATGTAAACATTTAATAAAAATAAATAAATTTCATTTCAATAACAACTAAGCATCATGAATCAATTAAGAAGTTATATGAGAAAAAGAAAAGAGTAACATACAAAGGTCGAGAGTGCCACATGAACGTGACATGGACCACATGTCATCCTACCAAAACCTATGGCAAGCTATGGTTGTTCGGGAACTGTTGTAAGAAATAATTTATTTCTTTGATAATATGTCTTTAAAAAATTCCTAAATTTATGATTAATTTTCAGAATTAGCTCGATATTCACGCTTTGTTACTAAAATAACAACTATTTATGGAGTGGAGTGGATTGTGAGAAAGGGGGGAACCCAACGTCACGAATTTATGCGACTAACAAAGTTAATATGACATCAATGCGATTGTGTACAAATTGAGATTGAAACAAATTGAACCTGGAAAGTCCACTTTTTAGAAGGGTAACATATATATTACGATATATATATATATATTTGTTTTCCCTTGGAGAAAATTTATTTGAATATATAGTTGTTAAGCCAGTTCTGAAGCAACTAAGCCAGCAATCCTAAGAGGACGAATTCATACAATTAACAATCTCTTACGGTTCTGGGGCTTAGGAAGTCGTTGAACACTTAAGAATTGCTCGGAGGTCTGGATTCAAGTTCCCGTAGATGTAAAAGATAAAATTTAATAAATAATGTATTAAACAAAGTGATATTTACATTCCATTAATAAAATGTATTTAAGCAGTTTGTCAACTCATGATGGTCAGGAGGAGGGGTTTAAAAACGTCGGTCATTAAAAACGTTCGCATTGCCTTCATATGCCAGAAAATAATTGGTAAGCTTTCTGCTGGCCAACACTAGTCCCTATACAAATATTCAGAATCCCCAATGCCGACATAAAAACTTGCAGTTCTGTGTTTAGGGCAACGAAAATTCTTCCCCTCCACTCAGAGCCGGTTTTTCCGGTTCGAAAACGCAGAGCTAAAAATTACGAAAACATCTTTTATCCTGAGATCCATACAATCCGATTATTATAGCGGCCACTGCCATTTTACCCTAATATTCTATAGATAAATGGAATTGAATTTGAACAAGTACTACTTACATTTGTATTAGCATTGTAAAAGGTGTAGTAATTTTTTTGTGTATATAGACGAAACTGGTCTTATAATGTCTTACTAATTGAATAAACTTCATTTCGTGGCATTTTGTTGCTTTTAGACAACTTCAAAATTACCACGAGGTAATGAAACTTGGTAATGTACAGATTTATAGTAAGTAATATTCTATTTAAATGCCTATATATTCATGGATATATTACACATTAGAAAATCAAATGACAAGTAGAATAATGAAACATACAAATACTTTAAGTAGTGTATGAATAGTGGGTACGAAATCGACCTCGTAATACTTATAATAAAAAACAGCAAAGAACAGAAAATAAAATACTTCCTTGCCCTGAGGTCAAAACGTGGTCCATGTTTTATTGTTAAAAAATGTTATTAATGTCAAATTCAATTAAGACTGAAATTTTCACAGTACATTTACATTTTCCATCTCCATCTCCATCTAGTAGGTTACTTACTAGCATGTTTTACCTTGCAGACAACTTAGTTACTCTCAGAATAAACGTAAAGCAGTTTATCTTATTTTGCTATTCTAAATATTTTAGAAACATATAAAACCTAATTATAGATCAAATAATAAACATTATTAACATCATGTAACGATAAAGATTTCCACTGTTCTGCCAAAATTTCAACAGTAGTGACTATTTTAAATTATAGCTTTCTTCTCTTCTACCCGTCCCCTCTCCATCAAACCCCCAAAAATAAATTATTATGTTTTATTATACTGAATAAACATGTTAATAATAACCAAAGGGTGGGTGCCTTAAGTTCTTATGCAGACCATCCAGCAGGCGGGGTAACATTTTGTGATACGGAGAACATACCACAGGTGTTCAAGGTCTTATAAACATGAGATAAGCTCACTTATCTAATTTAACTGTGATAAGTGAGCATGTTGAGTAGAAAGAAAAAGAATAATCTTTCCAGAGAATCGAATGGTTGCTTCACTATTACGTTTAAGAAAACTTTTAGTAACGATACAAAAAAAAAAAATTGCGGACGCTAGAGCGTTAAAAGAGTGAGAGCACACAACACACGCACACACATATAAGTTTGAATAGGTTTGCCGCATACTGCAAGTTTAGGTTACGAACGCTACTTTTGCATTTTTCCGACATAACTGTAACCATTGAAACCAATTATATGTTGAAGATCTTCGAATAATGACTTTCTAGCATTCCTTTTTGGGTACGTTCTTTAACAATCATACCATATTATACATTTGTGCCTCACATTATAGCGAATATGGTGAAGCCGTCTTTTTTCAATTCCTTTGACAATACTTCACTTTCGCTTACCTCTTGTAGAACTTCCACGTTTGATTCCTTTTAGCAGATTTCCCTTAGGGGAAATCAGCTATTGAGGTTGTACTCATGAAGCGATTTTCGAAACATTTCTTCAAATGTCCATCGATCCTACCCAGGAGATGACGAAAATGAGGTCCGTTCAAAACTATATATATATATATATATATATATATATATATATATATATATATATATATTTGTCTGTTAACACTCTAGTAGTCGCAATTTTTGTTTAGTCGTCACCAAACTTGGTATTTAATTGTTTTATGTAAAAAGGAAGATCAAGTTTATCAAGGGTTTAGAGGGGGGATTTTCGAAAATTCGAAATATCTCTGTTACTATATTGCATATAGTACTCGATATTTGCATTTTTATTAAATGTGGGCCGATAACGGACTAGTAAGTTTCCCGCCAAAAGCAAGTTTGGCCGTAAGTGTTCGGCTCTCGTATGGAGATTTCTCTATTGTATAACTTCTCGTGGGAAATCTGCTTAATTTACGCAGCCCCTGCGTGACGGACTTTTGTTTCTATATATCTCAACAAAAAAATTATTCTCATGCCTTTTGAATGTTTATATCTTATTATGTAAGAGTTGGAAATTTTCTCTTCCACAAACGAAGTATTCCAAAGGATGATTTGGTAAACAATTTTTTTATAGAATACTCATAAGTGCTTAGGCCTTTTACCTTCGTAGGCCTGTTGAGGTTGTACTATTTTTTAATCTACTTCAGGTCTACTATTATTCTCTTCAGTGATGATAAGATCCCAGGCAGTTAAACTGATTCACTTTTCCAGTTACAGTTTTTCCAATTTTAAATTGAGATTTCTTTGGTGTGATTTTTCTTTTAATAATAAAACTTATATTTTATGAATATTTTGATATTGAACCGACTAAGAGTATCCTTCTGGATTTGCAGCATGCTATTCATACAAGGATCGTTCGTTTCTTTGATATTGATCAAAGAGAGAAATGGATTTTTTGCTAAATAACTACCAATTGTGTTTTAATCGTTGATTATCAGGACGATTTTAAGACTGGCAAAAGTAGTCATAGTCTAATCAAATAAAAACCATTAAGCGACTCAAAATAACGTTTCAGCTTCGTTAATTTGTAGTCTTATAACATGACCATTTTGAACTTCAATCAAGCTAATGTTAGGCTCTATTAACTAACACTTTATTTTAGTATTTATTAAAGCAATTTTTGTTCCTTTACCTTGAGTAAACTCGTCTTTTTTAATTCAAAGTCAATAATATTGAAAATGTTTCAGAATATCGGAACATTAAATTATCAGTATCTATTTTAAATGAATAAAAAGTCATCGTACAAACTTCTGTCTAAATATTGGCATGAGTTTTGTAGCCTTACTAACTAACTTAATTACGATTTTGTATCTTAACAATATACGTATAGTAAGACGTATACGATTTTAAATTTGCAAAGCTATCAAATACGACTACTATTAATCTTACATATTGTAGATTTGTAGGATAAATCAATTGGGTTCTTTCATTCTGCCTTCTTTAATTATTTTTATTTTACCGCTTCGACAATAAAGAATTTTACTTCCATATAATACCCTATATGCACCCATAAATAGTGTCAGAGCTCAAGCGTTTGATAATACTAGTGAAAAATATTCCTAAAATTTGAAGGGGAATTTACGTGTTAAAATACGCGAATTGGCCCCTTGAAGATGTTGGCATATGCAATCCCGCAATTCGACAGGACACTGACCTAGCCTCCTGACCCACTTAGTTCGCGAAAAACACGTGCCTCCAACTGAAGACCTTCAAGGCTTCACTTTCTATGGTCGCCAGCTTCAGCGAGTATGAAATGAAATATATTTCTTCCCACAAAACATTCAAAATATTTTACTATATTAAACAAAAATATTAATTATATTAAAGTTAATTCCCTTAGACATATCTACATAGCCTCTTTTTTAAAAAAAAAAAAATCGCTATATATCTAGAAAGGGGAATTAATTTATTATTATGGGGAAAACTAAGGAATGTTTAAAAGCTGATTTAAATATATTGTTTTGTGTAGTTTATGATTTGTAATTTTTGAGTATGCCAAGAAACAATGCAAAGTAAACAGATATACTGGCCCATTTACTTTTTGAATTCTAATTAAACTATCCTTTTCAGCAGATTTCCCTTACGGGAAAAGGGAAATTAGCTATTGAGCTATTTTTTTTTCAAATGTCCATCGATCCTACCCAGGAGATGACGAAAATGAGGTCGTTCAAAACTGTATGTGGGTGTGTATATATATACACATATATATATATATATATATATATATATATATATATTTGTCTGTTACCGCTCTAGCGGTCGCAATTTATGTCTTATCGTTTTCAAACTTGATATATAATCGTTTTATACAAAAAGAAAAATCAAGTTCGTTAAGGGCTGAAATCAGGCCAGGGGGAGGTGGAGAGTTTAGAGTCTCTTCTCATATTAACAATATGCTTTTATGTTAGCAAATATTATTATCATTGAACAATTACGTTTTGAGATAAATGCAAATACGCAACGCACGTGGAAAATCTGCTTAGTTTACGCAGACCCTGACTTTTTTGGTTAGAATTTGGAAAAGCAGTATGAAATAAACATCATTACGGATTCGAGGGGTTCCATGACAATTTATTGAAGATGGCAATACACTGCTAAAACGTTTTGACTCGGCCTTATCCCTCCACTCGTCTTTGGGAGAACCAGCTGCTCATGTTTTAGCATACATTAGATGTGATATTTAATTTTATTAAAGGAAATGTCATGCACACTTGAAGCTCTTTTTAGTTCTCCATTTCATGGTGTTTCTAAGGATAGAGTCTGTCTGATATATTCCTGGATGAGAGAGTAGAAAGGAGAATCGTAAAAGTCATGAGGCCCGCTACGCTACGGCCCTTATTTGGCGTTTACCTTCTTCGCATTTCCATTGGAGAGCTGATGGGTTGCCTAAATCGATTAGGTTGCTTAGGGACTGGAAAGTATGATTTCCACCGCCTTAGCCATCTCATCACAAAGCTTCTTCACCACGGACATTCCATTGTATTCACGTATTGCTCAGTTTTCGTTTACTTAATCTTACATTTTGAAAATGCCCATAAAAGATCAACCTCATATATAGATAGCATGTGTCCGTAGGTGAGAGCTCGTTTATAATACACAAACCAAAACACAATAACTCAGCAAGAAATAATTTATAGGACTTCTTATGATAAAGGAAAAGGAACTGAAATACATTTTCGGCATCGCCAATATGGCTGGATAAATTCACAATTTTATATTTCCTACACCCCCTACTCTGTAATGCTCTATTTAAACCGATTTTGCTAGTTAGCTAACATATATTTAAACAATTTGAAAGAAATTTTTATTCTATGTTTACTCCCTCCCCTAATATGAAAAAGATGTTCATATTAATGGCCCACTACGGATATGGTTTTAATATACCAGCTTATTACCGATTGTCCGACGACAGTGGAGTATATATTGAGTGATTCTGTCTTACAAGTCAGTCAGTAGCTGGCACAGTTGCTTGGAGGGTGATCTGGAGCTTTAATAGGTTTGAAATGTGTAAATAATTCTAATTAAGAACTTTTTGTGATAGATTGAAATATATCTCTAATATATTTAATGCTAACCGAGAAAGTGTATTCATATACATTTGCGTATGTGGGGTTGTTTGTGTGTGTGCGCGCGCGCGCCTGTCTGTCTGTCTGGTTACGATGTTCGGTGAAATGTTGAAGTTAAATATCACATTGGTATGGTGCGAGTAAATGGTAAAAGAAATATGGATTTAGGGTAATGATTTAAGTTTATGATCACTATGTTTCCCCAAGAAACATGGAAATGCCGATTTATGATCTTCCTTTTCATGAGCGCCAAGCACTTTTCGCTCGTTTCTGAAGCTAGAAGCTGCCTGGACCTTAGGGCTGAGTTTACCGTTTTGTGTTTATTGGACTTAGTGGATAAATGACAATAAGCTGTAGAGGACTGGAAAGTATAAAATTACAGATGAATCCTATTCTTTACATACTCCTATAAGAGTACAAGCTTTAAAATTGATTAAATCAAGGGTAGTCGTAGTTTAAGTATTTTTGAAAATTCTGTATGGAAATTCTGAGTGCGAGTGCAAGAAAAACGTTTCTGGAAAACTAAACATAATATGGATGACGTTATCAATTCGTAAACCAGATGTTAGAATTACTTAATTTATTGTGGGATGAAAAGGGTTCCGTAACAGAAAAACTGACGTAAAAAATGTTGTGGGAAAGGACCTACTGAGTTCCCATAAATAGAGACGCCTGTTGAACATATTTCATAGCTTCATATTTCAATGGCTTCAAGGACTGCCTCACATGTGGACTCAGTGTAGTACATTCACTGACAGGAATACACTTGACAGAAAAAATATATGTCTGCCATGATAAGAAACGATGTATTATAATTGAGTGGTCATCAAGTCATTTATTTTACTTATCAACGCGCATTTTGCAGGGGGGGGCGGTATCTTAAAATGAAATAAAAATACCAATTGTGAGGTAATTCATATCTGTGTGTTTCCTTGCCATTGGCTGAACAATTATTAACCGATTTGAATGGACATTCAATTTTTTGTTAATATTTTATTCAAAATATGTCCTAATTAATATGAAGGGCTTATTAATTAACAGTGAAAAGACAGATTTATACAATAAATATGGTTGGTTATAATATTTTACGTAACAATAATCTACACGTTTAAGAACGAACAAAATTCACAGTATATCTTAATATTCATACACACACTTTGCCTGGATACTATTTACATTGCGGGGCGAGAAATTTGTTTCACATTTCAAATCATTTTGAAAGGAATAATGAACAAAAAACAAGAAAGAATGAGTATAGAAGAAGTAACATTAAGAATACATGTTTCAATTATAAAACTTTTTTGATCTATGAATCCTTGGTGTCATACGAGAATGCCTCAATAGAATCGAATTATATACACACACACATCTCCTTTATTATTTACCGGATCGAAAAATGGTATGGAACCAATCTTATTACAAACCACAAATCTATTGCATATGTGAAAGAAAAGTTTAATTTCCTTAATGACTGAAATCTGAGAATGGGAGGGGTTAAGTGTGAGAATTTTAAAAGCTCAAAATATTTCTGTTATTATACGTCGTATCAAAAACTTATTTAGAACAAATCTTATTACAAATGCGTTCATAATCGTTGTTTTATACATTTTTTCTCCATTTTGAATAGTAACCGGGACACTTTCATTTTTTTAGTTTTCAGCCTTTTGTAAACCCCCACTCCTACTCATATCATAACAGTAAGCTGCTACATGAAGAATCAATTTTATTCGAAGCTGAAATGCCAAACATCGTTTTCATTGAATTGTCTAAGATATATTCAATTATTTTTAGTGTAACGTCGTCATTTAAGATATTACGTTCTGAACAACGTGATTTTGATTTGATCAACACCACAATCGATATTTGACCGTTTCATGGACAACTAAAACTTATATTGGGTAATGGCTGAAATAGGGGAGGGGGTCAGAGGGGGAATAATTAAAAACTCGAAATAGCTCGGTTAGTGTGAGTCGGACCGAAAATGTTTTCATAACCAATGTTGTTGAAGTTTTATGACAGAATTATTAACTGACAGAACTACGATATGACAGAACTACTGACAGCAGGCAATATATTCCATTTCACAAGTACTAACACATATAAACATTTACAAATACATATAGTATAAAATGGAATAGGTCTACAGCACACTTAGAAAGATTTAAAAGGGATAGCTTTTATTATATTCATTTAGATAAAGTACGGATATGAGAAACTCTCAGATATTTAAGGAATATTTTCCATAATCTATATCTATCTATCTATCTATCTATCTATCTATATATATATATATATATATATATATATATATATATATATATATATATATATAAAATTGTAACCTCTGTCTGTACATTGATTTTTTGCCGAAATTTCACGATACTTTTTCGTTTCACATGTCATAGACACCATAACTGCATTTTGTTTCTTTCGTGTATGTTTGTTTGTTACATTTTCACGCATAAACGGCTGAACCGAATTTTATGAAACTTGGTAAAGTAGTTTATTTTTCTATTTGAAGTAACGTTTGTGATATTCACTTTATAACGAAGTATAAACGAGATATACACTAAAACTTTAGCGGGAGCCAACAATTTTATTGGGCACTAACGATTAAACCGAACTTAACGTAACTCGGTATGTCAATTAGCATTAATTCTTCCATATTATAAGCTATATTAAAATTTTGAGGTTCGAACGGGACTGAGGGTTATAAGGGAGACCTGAAATAAAAATTCGCGACATTTCATTCTCTATTTTTTTTTTCGACTAACGTGCACGTAGCAAAAGTTGTTTACTTTGTTATTTAGAGTAACTTTTGTTTTTTACATTTTTTCGGGAACAATGTACGAAGCAAGTAATTTGCGTAGAAATATTGATATGTTCAACAATTCTTTCCAATATGAACTACCAGGTACCTCACCTGGAAAAATTAATTCAAATCTATGTTAATATTTTGTCCTTAATAATTGAAATCTATCCATAATGCACACGAGACGGGAAATATGACAATATGGGGGACAGTGAAGTCTTATATAAAAAATTAATTTTATTATTAACAAACCCACAGCAACGACGGGTATAAACCCTAATCACTGTGAGGGGGAATGTCAAAATATCATGGAAAGTAAAGCCTTGCCAAAAAAATACCATCACCATTCAGCCTCAAATGAATTCCCGGGTATCTGAGCTAGTATACAAATAAAATACAACCACGGTGTACATGAAGGAATAAATATATTATTCTAACTACCCCCTAAACAGAGATCTTGTCAATCACCATCGATGTGGGGCATGAGCCAAATAAATAAAATAAAAATTTTAATTTCCCAAGATATTGTTTTATACATGTTTTCTGGAACATTAACGGAGTTATTTGTATTTTTTTTTTAGTTCAAACTTTTGTAGACCTCCATTTCTACTCATTCCATTTTCACTTTAACAGCCCCAGTCACTAAAAATCAGAAGTCCACAATGCGAGATGAGAAGGCCGGTGTGTCATTCGAACATGTGGGGGTTTAGTCCTGCGTGATGGACGTTTTTCACATCTTCCTCAAAAGCGGATTTATTCATAACGAGATAGGTCCACTGAAGCTCAACGAAGAGACTAGCGATGGTGAGAATTGTTTCTTAATCAAATTCCTACTATTATTTCCATTAAAATCCTCTTGGGCAAGTCTGCACGTGCGGAGCACAAGTTGGCGAATGCGAAGGAAGGAGAGGGTTATTGACCGTGCTATTTTTGTTGAGTTGGTTGCCCTGCCACGAACACATTTAGAAGGCAGCTCAATGTGAGTCAAGGCCGTTCGCCAACCCCACCTCGCTATCTTATTCGCAACGCCACTTGTCCTCATTACAAGATAATAAAAAAAAAAAAGAAAAAAGAAAGTTCGACCTGTGGAAACGCATTATATTTTCCTTCATGTCATAATAGTTGTAAATTCCTAACGAGAAATGGCAAAACAAATCTCATCAAAAAATGAGAAGCGATTTAGGCTAACATTTTTTGAAGAACCACATTACTACGGAAATAATTACGATTTCACATTCCGTCTTCCCGATTCTGGACATGGAATTTTAACATATTTTTCTAAATTACTTATTGAGCTTGTTATTTTGACACGATTTGCAAAAAATATCCTTAAATGCCCATCGATCCTACCTAGGAGATGGCTAAAAAGTCCGTCACGCAGGGGCTGCTTTAACTAAGCAGATTTCCCAGATGCGTCAGGTATTTGCGCTTATCTCAAAACGAAAAGTCCAATGAGAACAATATTTGGTATTTAGGCTTCAAATAAAATGCTTCATGACATAACGGCATATCGTTAATATGGCATGAGTAGGTGTGGGAGATTACTGAGGGCCGAAAACTAAAAAAATGCAAATATCTTGGTTAATAATGAAAAAACGTACATAACAACATTTATAGAACATTATATTTGCAATAAGGTTAGGTTCATACAATTGTTCGATCCGACGTATAATAACGGTGATATTGAGAATTTTCGAAATTCTCCCCCTCTAAACCCCCCCCCTCCCTCTCACTGGTCCGATTTTAACCGTTAACGAACTTGATCTTCATTTTTACATAAAATGTTTATATATCGAGTTTGGTAACGATCAAACAAAAATTGTCGCCGCTATATATATATACACACACACACACACACACACACACACACACACACACACAGGGTGTCCCTAATTTCTGTGCCTCCTAAAATCGTCGAAGCTTGATTTTCGTGATTTCAGACCATTCTTGGCGTATTGGCTTATTCCTAAAGTGTGATGAGCAGGAGGGGAGAGGAGGTTGCTGAAGGCTGATCACTGAAAATGGCATATATCTTGTTTAGTGCTCGAGATACAGAAAACATGGATGGGAAAACGTTCATAGGAAATTAAATAATCAGTGAGATTGAGGATGTAAAATGTTTCGATACGATTCATAGCAACTGAGGTATTTTGAATTTTTGGTTTCCTCCCTTCTATCGCTTCTCCCCTCTCATGGTCCAACTTCAGCGATTATCAGATATAACCCTTATCTTTGCAAGCAACCGGTACATTTCGAGTATGGTAATGATAAAAAGTCCGTCACGCGGGGGCCGCGTAATCTAAGCAGATTTTCCACATAGTCCATAGTTTTACAATAGAGAAATCTGCCTATTAATAACAGTAGAAGTAACGATTCTCTAAACCAATATTCAAGAAACAGAATAAATGTATAGAACAATATTTATAATAAATTTAATTTGCAATAAGATTGATTCTATACAATTTTTCGCTCCAACGCATAATAACGAAATATTTCGAATTTTCAAAGATCCCTCCCTCTAACCCCCCCCCCCTCCCAGTTGTCCAATTTCAGCCACTAACGAACTTGATTTTTCTTTTTACATAAAACGATTAAATTTCGAGTTTGGTGACGATCAAACCAAAATTGCGACCGCTGGACTGTTAACAGACAAATATATATATATATATATATATATATATATATATATATATATATATATATATATATAATTTTGAACGGACCACATTTTCGTCATCTCCTGGGTAGGATCGATGTACTTTTGAAAGTTTTTTCTAAAATCACGCCATGAGTACGACCTCAATAGCTGATTTCCCTTAAGTGAAATCTGCTAAAATTCATGTAGTCTAGAACATAAAACCTTAGTTGATGACGTTACTTTCACTGGCCTTGTTTAGTGCATACATACTTGTCTAATAGTAATAATTTCTCTTTTCTGAAGAGTCAAATATTTTCTCATATTATCAAGTACATTATACATAAGTCCATGTAAGCGAGTTAGAAGCGTTGTACTTGAAAACTGACTACTATACACTTGCGGTTGTACTCATGGCACGATTTTTGGAGAATTTTACTCAAACGTCCATCGGTCCTATCTACGAGATTTCGAAAATGAGGTCCGTTCAAAATGATATACATAATATATAAACTGAAGATCAAGTTTCACAGCAGTGTTGTTGGAAGTGAAGAATATTGTGTACTTGGAGAGAGAAAAAGTCCGTCATGCAGGGGCTGCGTAAACTAAGCAGATTTCCCGCGTGAAGTTTAACAATAGATAAATCTACATATCGGTAACACAACACACGGTGAATATTAAGTGAATAAATACAAACGATAATTAGAAACATCCCGACGGAAAGCATCTGAAATGTAAACAAACAGTTCTGCCAACTTTTTATCGGAAAGAAAAACAATTACTGTAATGTATGTGAATATAACGTATTAATTTAATTGCAAACTATTTACTATATCTGGTATTTATAATGAATCAGAATAATTTTTATCTCTATCAATCAAATTTAAGTAGTCCGCTTATTTGCATGTATCTCATATAATAAATGTCTCTTGAAAACAATATTTGATATTTAAGCTTCGAATGATGTGGTTTATAACTTAAGCCTTGTTTAGTGCATCCATACTTGTCTCTTGACTCCAAATGGGATTAATGATTCTGCTCCAAATACACATATCTATTACATGTAATAATTTCTCTTTTCTGAAGAGTCAAATATTTTCTTATATTATCAAGTACACTCTAAATTATGAAAGACTTAGCAAACTGTTTTTTGTGGTTAATAGTTGAAAATGGCGTTTATTATGTAATGCATTTTTACTTAGTTTAATTGTTCTATCAAAAATTATGTCTTCTGTCATAATAGTATTCTCAATATACTTGATTGGAATTTAGACTAATTATTCAAACTAGTTTTTGTAGTATTTAAAATATTCATATGCAAAAGAAAACAATAGTAAATAGAAATTTGCTTAATGCCATGTGGGTGTATGCAAAACTAGTTGGGGAAGGGAACACCACTCGACAGCATTGTGCTTAGCACATGCCTACCTCCTTTCGTGCAGCCCCTACACAATCACCCACCCCTATTGCATTTTAATAGGCACCCCTTTCGACTTTATGGATCGAATGTCGACGTTCATAGGAGAGACATTTATATTTAAGCTTCTTTCATCAAAACCTTCATTTGCATAGGCTCAGTTTTCCTTTAATAATTTCCTCGTATTCTGCTATTTCTTTAATCGCAATGGCTGCATACTACTAGTTGTCTGTTACCACTCTAACGCTCATAATTTTTCTTTAATTCTTATCAATCTCGAAATATATGCTTTTCTTGCAACAATAAATATCAAGTTAATTATCGACTGAAATCGGACAGGGGCAGGAGTTCAAAAATTGAACATATCTCCGTTATTCTTAATCGGATCAAAAAATATTACACAATTTTGTTTGTTGCAAATTTAATTACTAAAATATCATGGAAGGTGATCACTGATATTGCGGAATGAAATTTCTTGGAGTACACCGATTCTCAGCACGTGGTGTAACTTTTAATATTTGAGCTGCTCAACTTCAAGCTAAGAAATAACTGATCTCCGGAAGCAGAAAATAGGAAGTATATAATAATTTATTAATTAAAAATGAACTCCACTCAATCGCTAAAAGCAATGGAAGAACTGGTAAATTATAATTGTTCGAGTAGTCTGGATTCAGAAATTACGTTTACGTTTCGCCACTGATTAAAATGGATGTCATGAAGTAATCATCCTGTGGAATATTCCACATTCTTTTGAATAATTACATATTGCCTAATGCTTGTAAACAGCTTTTTCCCATGGTTACCATCCCAAATGAGGGTTTTCGCTTTAAGCTGCGATTGGCTAAAAAAATAAAATCTCATCTCCGGTTTACATTTTAAGTTTGTAATCCACATGGTTTCTAGGGATAAATAAGTAATATTATATAAGGATGTCGTCATATTTATGTCAATCATGGGAAATCCTCTTTCATTAAACATCCATTGCGTGCCAGAATGTTTTCACTTTAAATGCACTGAACTCGTTCGAATATGGCTTGTTTCGTATCCAATGGTGTTAGTTTACATTATTTTTTCTGATAATATTAGCATTTAAACCAGGTATGGGCAACCTTTGACATGTTGAGGGCCAAACTTTAGTGTGCAAATTCATTCGCTGGCCGCGTTTAAAAGTAGTGCATTTTAGAGTAGTGTTCATAATTTCTAACGATAGATATCAGACATGAAATTATACGACAATGTATTATAATACAATTTATTAAAATAACAAAATGAAATGAAAAAAATTGGTATACACTTATAATTAAATCGTAAAATTTGGAATTATTACAAACAACAAAAGTTAAATAGAGACACAGAAATCAATGAGACACTTGAGCTTGCATTTGGGAAACTAATCCATCGATGTTTGGATTAATTCCACTGATACAAAGACGTAAAGAATTTTCCACATTGTCGTCAGTCAGCCTTGTACGATGTTTTGATTTATTAACTTTCATCATTGAAAAGAACTGTTTACATTTATAAGATACTGCCAAACACACAAATCTCTCCCCATTTTCCTCATTTGGAGTAAGTAGTGTAATATTTTTGTTTAATTGGGTTCTTGAAAATGTCTGGCGGGCCGGATCAAATCTTACAGCGGGCCGGTTGTTGCCCACATATGATTTAAACATTCGTTCAGAAAATCATTAACAGTGAACTTCTCTCAGTTTTAAACTACTTTTGCAATTTATTAATAGTGCTATTACTATATATTTAATGGCATCAGCTAAATTTTCAAGACCGTGTACAATCTGTTCTTACTAAGGGAGAAACAGAGAATAGAATGCGCAATGCAGTCCTCTTTGCATAATTCCAACACTGGTACATTGGGCGTAAAAGTTATAGAAAGATCCAAATTCGCCCCACAGTTGGCTCTTTCATTACATTCCACTAGGATCTGGAATCCAATCTAAGAAGATTGAGAATGCGATTAGACAGCAGAATAGAGTTGCACCTGTCGTCCATGTAAGCGAGTTAGAAACGTTGAACTTGAAAACTGACTACTATACACTTAAGGGAATTCAGCTATTGCGGTTGTACTCATGGCACGATTTTCGGAAAATTTTACTCAAACGTCCATCGGTCCTACCTACGAGATTTCGAAAATGAGGTCCGTTCAAAATGATATACATAATATATAAACTGAAGATCAAGTTTCATAGCATTGTTCTTGGAAGTGAAGAATATTGTGTACTTGGAGCGAAAAAGACGTCCAATTCTTCATAAGTGTTTTATTTCAGCGCTAAGCGCTTTCGAAGACCATTGTCCCCATCTTCAGAGCTACCTGCATGCGCTCATAGGGAAAAACAGCAAGTGGCTTGAGTCACTTGCTGTGAGTCGCTTAGCTCTGAAATAAAAATCTTGTGAAGAATCGGAAGTCTTTTTCTCTCTCCAAGTGAAGATCAAGTTAGTTAACGGACTTGGGGAAGGAGGAATTTCGAGAGTTGAAAATATCTGCGTTATTACGCGTGAGAGCAAATATTGTATAGAACCTAAACTTATTTCAAATTTAATATCCCATAAATATTATATATGTTTATTCATTATCTCGATTATTAAGCGGCATATTTGTCCTTTTCAGCCTTAAGTAAAGTGCCACTTCTACTCATGTACTATTAACTGATAGATAATGCATTGCTTTATTCGAAACCTAAGTACCAAATATTGCCTTCATTGGACTTTTACAGTGTCTGATACATGCAAATACGTAGAGTGATGCCGACATCAATTAACGATTTTTATTTGAAAATGTTTATTTGTTGTATATCATTATCGATATATAATCGTTCCATTCAACTCTAATTACTAATTACATATTTGTTAATGTTTGTTATCGGACCAGAAATAGGGCGGGCTTAGAGAGGGATGGGGGGGGGGGGGGTCCGAAAATTCACAATATCTTCATTATTCGAGCAGGATCTGAAAATGTTATAACCATTGATTCCCTGTAATTGTTTTCTATACATTTTCCCGTAACTCAAATATTAAGCGAGCTACTAGTATTTTCTTATTTTCAGCCTATAATAAACTCCCACAACTAGTCGTGGAATTTTGACTTAGAAATAGAGAATATGTGAGATGACATTATTAGCGTGACATCTCAGTACATAGGAAATCTGTTTAGTTTACACAGCCCCTACGTGCCGGACTTTATGTTTTCTCACCCTATTAGTTTGAGGACCAATTTATTTTCGTACTTGACTGTCAAAGCACAAAAAAGAAACGGAAAAAAAAACCTGCCGTAAAAAGGCAGCTTGTTGTATTGAGATAGGATAGGGGTGGAGGTGTAGGGGTAGATTGAATGAATGGTGGCTAGGCATGTGCTGAGCACAATGGACCCAGAGCGGAGACGGCCTTGCGAAACTAGTTTCGCACGCGCCGCAAGGCCACTCGCCACCCTCCCCCGGAAAACCACACACACACACCCGCCGGCCCAGTTCCCACCCCCACTTTATACTTCTTCAAACACTATATTCATACGTGAAGCGTATCGGAGGGGAGCACGTCCTATAGAGCGTAAAAAGTACAATTTGCAGGAACTGCATTCTACCGTGCTTCCTCTAGCAAATACGTTAGAACAACGTCCAAAACCATTTCCAACAAACTAACAAATTTTAATTATTCTCTAGTGCTAACGCAAAAACTTCTTACTCAAATATATTGTTCTATTTGAACTATTTTTCTAATATACGCGATCCTATACAACCTAATTTAGTTAGTTCAGTGATTAATATAACACTTTATTTTTTTTTTATTTTATTTAAACAGGAGCACCCGCATCTTGGCGATTTGGCTCAAAGTTTCACAATGTAAAATGAAACGAAATTATAAAAAAATAACAAAAACTGAAACAACAAAAAAAAATTAAATACAAAAATTATCATTAAATACTAGTAATAAAGACAATTAATAAACATAAGACATAAACAAACATAAATAAGCATTAGATAAACAAACATAAATAAACATTAGACTAGAAATGAAGACAACAATTTAATATGGTTTTAATAAAAAAAATTGTGTTATTCCTTTAAATTGCTATTATATTAGATAGATAGATGCTTTATTAGCAGACTTCCTTTTAGGGAAATCAGCCATTGAGATCGTGTTCATTTTGATGTTCATCGATCCTACCAAGTAGATCACGAAAATGAGGTCCGTTCAAAATTATATATATTACAGCTTTAGTGGTCCCAATTCTTTTTTGATCGTAACCAAACTCAATATTTAAGCATTTCTTGCAAAAAGTAAAGGTCAAATTCGTTAATGTTTGAAATCGAAACACTAGGAGGAAGGGTTTAGAGGGGAAGAATTTCGAAGATTCGAAATATCTCCGTTATTACACGTCGGATTGAAAACTTGTATAGAACCAATCTTATAGCAAATAAAATGAATTATAAATATTGTCTGACGCATTTATTCTTTATCTTTAATATTAACGTAGATATTTGCTTTTTTTTAGATTTCAGCCATCAGTATGCCCCACGCCGACTCATGTCATATTAGCAATAAGCTTTTATGCCACGAGCTACATTTCAACCTGACTCTTTATGTTAGTAAACTCCTACGCCTACTCATACTGTATTAAAAATAAGTTATTATATCATGAACCATTTTATTGGAAGCTTAAATACCAAATATTGTTTTCATTAAAACTTATACTGCATGGGATATGTCCAAATATTTTCAGTGTGTCACCATGATTTAAGATTTACGTTCTAAACTAAATGACGTTTACTTGATCGACATTTAACCGTTTCATGGAAAAGTAAGGCTTATATTAAATAATGGCCAAAATACGCCTAGGGTGAGTGGGGTAATAATTGAAAATTCAAAATATCTTGGTTGCTATGAGTCTGAAATAAAATATCTGTATCCGATGTTGTTGGAATTTTAATTTCTACAACTATTATTTTATACATGTTCGACTATTAATGGAATTATTCATCTTTTTTTTTGGTTTTAGCCATTTGTAAACCCTCACTTCTTCTCATCCAATTTTCACTTTAACGACCTGTCACTAATCGCCTCAAGTCCAACTAAAATTTTAATTCCTGAATACATAGGATTCTACAGCAGGAGAATTGGAGAATAGATGGTATGATGATATCATCAACGTATCATATTCCAGTGCGTGGGAAATCTGTTTAGTTTATCAAACCACTTTGAGTCACCCAAACTGGTGTAAGTTTTGCAGAAAGATTTTAAAATAGTACAGATATATAGGTACTTATAGTTATCGGGGGGCCACCCATTTAAAGACGATTATTAAATCATAATTAAAAGAAAATCACTTTATTGTTTAAAATAACACTTCTAGAATTTAAAAATGACAAAAGGGATAACGGGAGGCCACTAATTATTTACAGAACAAATATTTACTGGTTCACAGCTGCGTTTCGCAATTCACTGTTATTGCTTCCATTTTAGGATGTTCATATTTGAGTAGGTAATCTTAGCCATTCTGTTTCTTTTATTATCAGAAAATGAGTGATCGTTTATTAACAACACTTGGTGTTTATTATCACCACTTCGTGGTAGTTTATTATTATACCACTTGTGCAGCCACCTTGCAGAATTCATGTGGCCAGGGACGACCGCTTTATTCAGATACTCCGCGATATCGTCCAGTTCTGGGCTAACCTTCATTTACAATTAAATTTTGTCATTCAAAAAAAAAATCCGTCATGCAGGGGCTGGAGATTTCCCACTTGAAGTTTTACAATAGAGAAATTTCACGAGAACCAAACAGTTACGGAAACGGCCGAACTAGATTTTGGCGGGAAACTCACTCTCGTCCGTTATCCGCCCACATTTAATAAAAATGCAAATATCTCGGTTCATTTTCAAGATAGAGAATAAATGTATATAACAATATGTATAGTAAATATAATTCGCAATAAAATTGATCCTATACAATTTTTCTATCCGAGGTATAGTAACGGAGATATTTTGAATTTTCGAAAATCCTCCCCTCTAAACCTCCCCCCTCCTACTGGTCCGACTTCAGCCATTAACGAACTTGATCTGTCTTTTTACGTAAAAAGTTTAAATATCGAGTTTGGTAACGATCTATCAATTACGACCGCTAGAGCGTTAACAGACATATATATATATAATTTTGAACGGGCCTCATTTTTGTCATCTCCTGGGTAGGATCGATCGACATTTGAAGAAAGTTTTCGAAAATCGCGTCATGAGTAAGACCTCAATAGCTGATTTCCCTGAAGGGAAGTCTGCTAATATTCTAGAAGTGTTATTTTAATTAATAAAGTGTTGTTGTTGTTTTTTTTTGGTTTTTTTGTATGATTTAATAATAGTCTTTATATGGGTGGCCCACCGATAATCGATAAGTATCGAGATTTATTAGTTCGCCGATTTCGTAATGGGTTTTTTATTTGATTGGCGCGAGACTGGCGGCGAGTTGGCAAAAGGGAACGTGAAAGGATTTAGCGTGAAGGAAAGGAAGGTGGCCTTGACATGAAGAGCCAATTGGCGTGCGAATAGTGGTAGTTACCCCAGGTCAGTGTAGCTGAATGGCCTTACTAGCAGAGCATGCAAAACCCGTTTTCGCAAGGTCGCCCCACCGACTCGCCTCCCATTCATGCAAACCATTCATGTGTCTGTTTACACTTAATCGCTCCAACACTCGCTATTTACTTCTTTAACTCCATTCAACTCCTAACTTAATGGTTGCTTTAATTACTTATAAAACGGCCACGTATTCAGAGCGATTACTAAAAAGTACGTCAAGCAGGGGCTGCGCCAACTAGGCAGATTTCCACGAGCTGGTATAAGACACTTGTCTCATTCTATATTTCTATGTAAAAAACCGAAGAATAAAAGGGTTGTGGGGGAGTGGGATTAATGAAGGCTGGAAAAAAGAAAGTACAAATTACTGGCTTAATACTTTAGTTACGAAAAAATGTATGAAACAAAAATTGTATATTGTCAATAGCATCTACCCTTCTTTTGACAGACTAGAGGTAAGTAAACAGACTTGGACTAAAACGTAAACAACCCAATAACGTAAACAACTACAAGTAAACAAACTAATACGGTGACCAGACGCATTAAACCTACTGACTAACGGACATCTAACTCAGTACAACATTTTGACGGGCTTGAAGATGCCATCGCATGGAAAGCGCTTGCCAGCTGTACTCGACACATCAGCCAGTGACGACGGTCTCACCGACAGGTATGACAACATACATTAAATAGTTAAAATTAATTTAGAATTTTCGATTTCCCCCTCCCGCTAACCCGCCCTCCCCTATTTCAAGTCCGATTTCGGCCGGAATATTTGTCGAAAACCAATATTCTAGATTTCAGTAAACATTGCTCACATTCTTCAGGAGAGGTTTCAATTAATAATCATGACATCTTACCAGTCCCCATGATAAATATTTTAGGATTGACTGTGGACAAACGCCTTGACTGGTTCAATCATATTGAAGAATGAATGAGAACCTAAACTCGCTTTGCTTCTTATTAAAATGTGTTAAAAATATCTTCCAATGGAAACCTTATTATTAATATACTATGGCTATTACCACTGTCTTTTAACTTATGGTATTATGCATTGGGGTAACTCCAAAAGTCACATTTTAATATTTAAATTGCAAAAGAGAGCAATAAGGTTTATATTCTACAGAAAGTTGAGAGACTCTTGTCGTCCACTTTTTAAGGAGTCAAAAATAATGACTTTTCCCTGAATATACATGTATCAAACTATATGATTTGTGAAACAAAACATGAACTTGTTTTGTTGCGGTCTTGTGTTTATGTGAAGGACAGTGCTGTGCCGTGTTCTTTGTGAAGATCAGTGCAGTGTCGTGCTTTGTGATCGTGAGTTATTGTACTGTGCAAATAAGAAGTGAAGTTATCAGTCCATACTGTGAGTAGTAGTTCAGAATAAGTGTAGTGCATTGTTAAATAAATTGTGTAGTGATAAAAACTCTAAAGCTCGTGTGTTTAATTTTACAATCAAAAATATCTCTAATAATCAACGTTTATTATTTTTGTAATAAACATAACAACTCGTGTCAGATTGGGATTGCAAAATTAAAGTAAACTAAAATGAAGTTTGATGAACTAAAAGTGGAACATCGGAAGAAGAATCTGGTTATTGGATCTGCCAACAGCAGGAAATAAGGCTGAACTTCAAAGAAGAAAAAGAGGTTAGTAGAAGAATTCCAAAGACGAGGAACTGATGTAAGTACATATGAGTTTGAGGATAAAGAAGATATTGCTTTATGCACCCCCTATCACAAGCAGCAATTTGGACTTAAATGCAATTTTGAGCGTTATGATTGAAAATAACCAGAAACTCTTTGAAGCTTCTAGAGCCAATTGCGAGGGGCTAGAAGATAAATTTCAAGACGCTTCTAAAAGCAACAGCGAAAAAATCATAGCTGACAAGTATTTCAGGAAGCTTCTCGAGCTAAATCCAAGATACTAGAAGAAGCTTCAAGAGCTAATTGTGAGAGACTAGATGAAAAATTTAAAGAAGCTTCTGGTACATGGGTAAGCAAATAATGATCTGGCGCAACGCAGAAATACCTTTGGATGTTGGACATGAGAGCAACACCACAAGGAAGCTACTTACCGATGGGTGCCAGAAATTATCGCCTAGAGCAGAAATATTTTCTATTGATCATAAAAAAGGGAGAAAACACGCTGACGATGATGCCCTCTGAAAGCGGCCATGCAACGTAGAGTACAAGGACTGTACAAACGCCGAGAAGGAGGAATGCGTCATTGATGTATGACTTAGCCATGTTGGCTCAGGTGGAGATTTGTCGAAAGAGCAGAAAAATGACCCTATTCTGGCTAAGGAGGACAACAGATGACGGACCCGTAATGAAAATCGCATTAAAATGGCCAGTGATAAGGTGAAAGACAGGTATGATCGAGCAGGAAATCAGGAGGGATTTACCAAAGGACAAATGGTTACACTATTCAATCCACAACGCAAGAAAGATTAACCCCTAAATTGCAAACGCACTGGGAGGGACCTTGCAAGGTGATCAAGAGATTGAACGACGTGGTTTATAGGTTACAGAGATATCACAATCCGAGGTCTGAAATTAAATTGGCTCATCTAGAACGACTAGCCAAATATGGCAAAGGAGATGTTGAACCTATTCCGGATGAAAAGGTTTAAGTGGATGGCAGTGTGGCGAAAAATGCGTACCTGAATAATTACACCGAGTTAATCAGGTATTTAAGAAGTAGATGAAAGGAACCAATCGATTGCAGGACCGTTGGTGCCAGGAATGTCTAGGCTAGTCTAGACCATTTGCCTTTGATCTCGTCGCACGTATATAAAAACGACCCAGCGCGTCCGACAGTTTGTTCTCAGTTCTCTTCCAGTGAATAAGAGTGCGTTCAGTTCAGCTTTAGTGATCAGTGCGTTCAGTTCAGCTTTAGTGAACAGTGCATTTTAATGCGGTACAGTGTTTTATGTGAAGACCAGTGTAGTGCCGTGTTCATAAGAACTGAAGTTATCAGTGCATACTGTGAGTTGTAGTTAAGTATAATTTACCAAGTGTGTAGTCCATTGTCAAATAAATTGTGCAGTGATAAAAACTCTGAAGCTTGTGTGTTTAATTTTACAATAAAAAAGAGCTCTAATAATCAACGTTTATTATTTTTTTAATAAATGTAACAATATTAATTGGTGAAGACACAATGTATTTGCATATGTCTCATCTAGGAAAGGTTTGTTGAATACCATATGTGCTATTTAAGCTTGGTATTAGACTTTTCATGATATATTCCCTAATTGTTAATGTGCGAAGGCTAAAAGTTGGGGTTTACAGTAGGCTTAAATCTAAATAATGATAATATCTTCGTTATTCTTCTAGATAGAGAAAAAATGTTTATAACAACATTTATGGGTATAATATATTTTCTATAAGACTCGTTCTATACAAATTTTCTATCCGACATATAATAACGGAGATATTTCGAATTCCGGTCCTCTAAACACCCCCACACTGCTCCGATTTCAACCGGTAACGACTTTGATTTTCAGTTTAGTATAAAGTTTGTAAATATCTAGTTTCGTAACGATGAAATAAATATTGCGACCGCTAGAGCTGTGACAGACAAGTATATATATATATATATATATATATATATATATATATATATGTGGACATTTGAAGGCATTTTTCGAAAATCACTTTGAGGTATGATGACTTCGACTTCAATAACTGATATCCTTTAAAGGGAAATCTGCTAAAACGAAGTCAGCCCATGGCCTAGAGAGACAACCTTTTTCTTAATTTGTATATTTCTTATATTTCAAATGACCCACAACATTCGCAAACGAGTAACTGTAGCCTAAAGTCGGGACCCCGTTTATTATCAGTCTTGAGTAATATTGACTTTCTGGAGGTCCAAGGGCCACCCCAAAAAAGTTACCTTCAAGGCCCCTTTATGAAATTGGTTTTATTTCCGTATGATAGGTTGAATGATTATAAATGGAGCTGAAAAATCGATTGGAAGGGCCGTAATAATATGGCGTGAGTGCAGGCAGCGCAGATATTTCTACGGCGATTGGTTATAAGGCAGACATGACTTAAGGACAAAGGCTCGTTTACCGAGGGCTGGGCGGGGCCCCTCTTTATCCCCTAGGGTCGGCTTCACTGCTTCAGTCACGAATAAACATTTTCATGAAATGAAATGTGGTGGGGAAGGGGAGCACCTGAAAATCGAAGACGTGGCCGCGTGCCAGCTGCAGACGTCTGCGGAGCTTCGCATGTCGACAAAATATTGATCCCATCAGTATTGACTAAGCTCTCGTTGGACGGGAGGCAGGCAGGTATGAGCCAGCCAGAAACCACCTCACTTAATCACCACTCCCTCCGCACATAATTGATTGAGGAACTTATGAATAAAACCAGAATGACTTTTATCGCTGTTGTTGAAATTTTGGTCTGAAACGCCCCTGGCCGATCCTCATTTATTTTGAAGATTCATTCTCATATTTGCACAATGGAAAAAATGATTTTTTTTTTCTTTCTTCAAAAAATAAGTGATCAAAAGTCTGCGTCAACTATGATTTCCCACGTGCTGGCTTGGCACACTACTAATCCCATCTCACCATATATTCTCTATTTCCAAATAAAAACCCGATGAGGGACGGCCAATAAAAACTTAATTGTTAAATGTGCATGTATCTCATCTAATAAAGATCGGTCAAAAACAAAATTTGGTATTTAAGCTGTGCTTTACTGAAGGCTAAAAATTAAAAAAATCCCAAAATCTCGGTTAGTATTCAAAACAGAGAAAAGGTTTTTCGAAAAACATTTGTATAAAATTAAGTTTGTAACAAGATTGGTTATATACAATTTTTCTAATGTTATAGAACCAATCTTGTTGAAATATTGATGCTCTTTAATTGCTGCTCTATAAATTTATTCGCAATTCAAATTTTAAACGAGTTATTCGTATTTTCTTCTGATTTTTACTTAGAAATAGAAAATATATAGTGAGAAGAGATTAGTAGTTTGTCATTCCAACCACTTGGGATATATGCTTATTTAACACAGCCCCTGCGCGACGGACGTTTTTGACCCGACTCATAAAACGGAAAAATTTGGATTTTTTTTTTTTTTTATGCTACCTTTACTCCGCACTCCTAATGAAAAACATATATCGTATTCGTTTAAGTATAAAATAAAGTTTAGCACGAAAAAATGTAGTAATCAATAATTTTTGGACATTAAATTACCAGTAAGATTGGTTACATAACATTCTTCGGCATGCCTCATAATAACAGAGATGTTTCGAACTTTAGTATTTCCTCCCTCAAATGTGCCCTTCTCCTGCTGTTCCGAACTGCATTTCACGAGCTTAATCCTTTATTTATTGAGGTCATACTCATGTCGCGATTTTTTAAAAATTTCCTCAAACGTCCATCGACCCAACGCAGGAGATGACGAAAATTAGGTCCTTTCAAAACTATATATATATATATATATATATATATATATATATATATATAATATATATACACACACACACACACACACACACACACACACACACACACACACACACACACATACACACACACACACACACACACACAGATATATATTTGTCTGTTAACGCTCTAGCTGTCGCATTTTTTGTTTACGTTTTGTGTAAAACTGAAGTTCGTTAATGACTGAAATCCGACCAGTGGGAGTGGGAGTTTAGAGGGGGGATTTCGAAAACTTAGAGGGGGGGGGGAATATCTCCGTTATTATGCGTCGGATCGAAAAAGTGTTTGGGACTAATCTTATTGAAAATGCAATGTTCTATAAATCGTATTATTGATGTTTTTTCCACTATCTTGATTAACTTGATTTAACCGAGATATTTGCATTTTTTAGTTTTCGGCCTACAGTACACCCGTACTCCTGTTCATGTCATATCAACAATAAGCTGTTATATTATGAAGTACTTTGTTTGAAGCCTAAATACCAAATATTAATCTCATTGAACTTTTATGCTTTGAGATAAATGCAAATATGTGACGCATGAGGGAAATTTGCAGCTGATTTTTAGCAGATTTCCTTTAAGGGAAATTAGCTATTGAGGTCGTACTCATACGAAATTTTCGAAATTTTTCTTCAAATATCTATCGATCCTACGTAACAGGTGATGAAAATGAAGTCCCTTCAAAATTGTATATATATTAATCTGTTACCGTTCTAGCAATTTTTGTTTTATCGTTAACAAACTGGATATTTACACGTTTTATGTAAAAAGAAAGATCAAGTTCGTTAACGGCTGAAATCGGACCAGTAGGAGGGGGGTTTAGAGGGGAGAATTTTGAAAATTCGAAATATCTCCATTACTATAAGTCGGATCAAAAAAGTGTATAGGACAAATTTTATTGAAAATGCACTATAAATATTGTTCTATACATTCTCTATCTTGAATATTAACCGAAATATTTGCATTTTTCATTTTAACACCTTCAGTAAACCCCCACGTCTACTCGTGTTACATAAATAATACTCTGTTATATAATAAATCACATTATTCGAAGCTTAAGTACCAATCATTATTTTCCAGAGACCTTTATTATTCGAGATACATGCAAATATACTCAACCGCAAAAAAAACCGGACACTTAGATTTAGTCTTATAATTTTGTTAAATACCTAATATATATGTATATTGATCTTTTTAATTAAAATAATTGGTTAATCTATAGGTTATTTAAACAAAATCTGCCAAAAGTGAATAATTTTTATGGATTATTTACAAAAAAAATACAAAATAAAAAAAAAGATAAATTAACACATTTTAAAAAAAAAAATTATTCTTCATTTTTATTACAGTGAATGGTAGACTTCGCTACCCCAAGCGTTTCGGCAATGTAACGTAAGCTCCGGCCTTCCATCTAAGTTTGAAAGACCCATTATTCTGGACAGAAATAAAAATAAAACATTAATTAAAGAAAATGTTTGGTTAATAATTAAAAATGTTTAAATGTGCGAAAAACTACATAGAGTTTAGAATAGATCAACTTCACGACAAATGAATCCAATCTGAGTTTTATCTAATTGTTTACTAATCCTGAAGGGATTAGTTCAATGGACTTAGACTCTAAATTCTCTGTAATAACTAGAATACCCACATAAAGAAATTAGACTCTTCATTCTCTGTAATAACTAGAATACCCACATAAAGAAACACAATGCTAAAAATTAGCTTTTAATACGACAAATATGAAGTGTCCGGTTTTTTTTTTTGCGGTTGAGTGTATGATCTTGTGACCCCCTCGCCGTCTTAAATTCTTGGACTACTAAAATTTGATTGATCGAGATAAAATTTATTCTGATTCATTATAAATTCCAGTACTAGATATAGTACATTGTTTTCAATAATATCAATATGTTATATTCTGATATGTTTCAGCTATTGTTTTTCTCTCGGATGAGCCGTTGGCAGACCTGTTTACATTTCAGACGCTTCCCGCTGGAAAGGGAGGCGAAAGATTTCTTATTACCGTTTGTATTTATTCACTTAATATTCACGGTGGTGTTGTGTTAGCTGTATGTAGGTTTATCTATTACTAAACGTCACGAGGGAAATCTGCTTAGTTTACGCAGCCCCTGCGTGACGGGCATTATTTTAATTAAACACTTAAAAATTGAGTTCCAGGATCCAACAAAAATTACTTTCCCACAGGTAACGGATAAATATATATATGAATTTGAGAGTTCATTAGCAGATTTCCCTTAAGGGAAATCAGCTATTGAGGTCGTACTCATGATGCGAGTTTCGAAAAATTTCTTCAAATGTCCATCGATCCTACCCAGGAGATGACGAAAATGAGGTCCGTTCAAATTTTTATATATATATATATATATATATATATATATATATATATATATATATATATATTTGTTTTTTAACGCTCTAGCGGTCGCAATTTTTGTTTGATCGTTACCAAACTCGGAATTTAATCGTTTTATGTAAAAGGAAAGATCAAGTTCGTTAATGCCTGAAATCGGAGCAGTGGGAGGGGGGGGGGTTTAGAGGCAAGGATTTTTGAAAATTCAAAATATCTCCATTATTATGCGTCGGATCGAAAAATTGTATAGAATAAATTTTATTGCAAATTCAATTTGCTATAAATATTGTATTATACATTTATTCTGTATCTTGAATATTAACCGAGATATTTGCATTTGTATTCTGCGTGTGGTCGCCAGTTGGCTATGTTCGGACTTTCCGCCGAGAGCTCTGGCGGCCGTTTACATAACTATTCGTCCCTCGTGAATAGGTTTAGAGGTTAGGTTAACTGTTTTTTGGGGCTAGAAACTACTGGGTTATTACGCCCTAAATAATGTTTTAGGTTTAGAGGTTTCTTACTACTACAGTTGTTATTAGGCAGATTTCTCTATTGTAAAACTTCACGTGGGAAATATGCTTAGTTTACGCAGCCCCTGCGTGACGGACTTTTTTCGTGATCTCTTAGATAGGGTCGAGGGTCATTTGAAGAAATGTTTCGAAAATCGCTTATTTACCTTAAGTGTGGCCTGCTGAAATTCTCAAGACAATTTTGTTTAGATACCAATTACAGGATCCATTATTATTTAGGCATTTATTACTATGTTGAATTTGTCATCAAATTTACTATTCCCTCTTTAATAATTTCTTTCCTTCACATTAACGGTGAAATGGGTTCTGTTTTGCAGGGGATTGTGACGTGGACGTTCTAGCTGGCTACGTCAGGAAGCGTAGTTCTTAGGAATGTGTTTACACTTTCATAGGTTTTAACACATTCTTTCTCCTTTTCAATGGCCGTCCAGGCAACGGGGAGAGCCCAGCTACCACTTAGCTCTTTGTAAATACTACTTAGTGCTATGAAGACCACTGTTGACTTATCGTTCATATTCCTCACATTTTACATAAACGAAAGCTAATTTGCAGGCCTGAAGTTGTCATATTGTCCTCGTATAACATCTTAGTAAATAAACATAGCTATTTGTCTAATGAAAGTGTAGCGAAACTCAACAAGTAAATTAAAAGTCCGTCACGCAGGGGCTGCGTTAACTAAGCAGATTTCCAAAGTACGTCACGTTTTTGTATTTATCTCAAAAATTAAAAGTTCAATGAGAACAATATTTGGAATTTAAGGTTCAAATAAATGCGTCATAACATAATAGAATATTGTTAGTATGAGATGAGTAGGAGTGGGGGTTTATTGAAGACCGAAAACTAAAAAATGCAAATATCTCAGTTAATAATCAATATAGTGAAAAATGTACATAACATGTATAGAACATTAAATTTGCAATAAGATTGGATCTGTACAACTTTTCGATCCGACCCGTAATAACAGAGATATTAAGAATTTTTGAAATTCTCCCCTTTAAACCCCCCTCCCCTGGTCCGATTTCAGCCGTTAACGACCTTGATATGTCTTTTTCTATAAAATGATT
This sequence comes from Riptortus pedestris, assembly GCA_019009955.1. Taxonomy (NCBI): domain Eukaryota; kingdom Metazoa; phylum Arthropoda; class Insecta; order Hemiptera; family Alydidae; genus Riptortus; species Riptortus pedestris. The sequence continues at coordinate 51,976,871 of CM032233.1, read as the reverse complement.
ATATATCAAGTATGGCAAAGATAAAACGAAAATTGCGACCGCTAGAGCGGGAACAGACAAATATATGTATACATATATATATATATATATATATATATATATATATATATATATATATATATATATATAAACACACAGTTTTGAACAGACCTCATTTTCGTCGTCATCTCCTGGGTAGGATCTATGGACATTTGAAGAAAAATTCAACGTCATGAGTAAGACCTCAATAGCTGATTTCCCTTAAGGGAAATCTGCTAAAAGTATGAATAACTTGCTTAATATTTGAGTTACAAAAACACGTATAGAACTACTGTTGTAGCGCATGTATAGTTTAAATAGATTGGTTCTATAACATTATTCACTCCCTTTCATAATAACGGAAATATTTGGAATTTTTGAATTCTCCTCCCTCTAAACCCCCCCCCCCTATTTCTGGTCAGATGGGAAGGTAATTAGATTCCTGAAGCAGTGAGATTTGTTATAGCTGTGTGTGTATGTGTATATATAACGCGTCGCGCCCGTTCGTCAACACATGCGAAAGAGGAGTGCGAGGCCTCCGATTCACTGATCCACTTGTTAATAATTATCGAGTAACGGTTCTTTGACGACTTGCTTTCCTAAGAATCGGCTGATGGATGATATAGAAGGCTGAAGGAGAGGGGATATTTTGGCATAGACCTTGAGGTGTCCCGTTATCTGGCCCTATTAGGCAGGGGGGCAGACTGGGAGGGAACCCTACTCCACCTGCATCATCAGTTTCGTCTGGCTCAGGTAAGAAACCGCCAACCGTGCTATTTTTTCAGCCTTCCAAGGGTTGGGGGATCAACCCGTCCAATGCAAGGATCTATAGGACCTGCAGGAGTTTAACCCGCCTTGCATAAAGAGAATACGAGCAGACCGTGGGTCTCCTAAGAAACTCAATCCCTCACTCACCCTCATGTGAACAAAAAGTCCCTCTCGCAGGGGCAGCGTAAACTAAGCAGATTTCACACGTAAAACTACACAGTAGAGAAATCACCATACGAGAGCCGAACAGTTACGGAAACGGCCGAACTAGCTTTCGGCGGAAACGAATAGAAGCGACATACACTTAGTCGTAACGTTACACTTAATAAAAAAGCAAATATCACGGTTAATATTCAAGATAGAGAATAAATGTATATAGCAATATTTATAGTAAATTTAATTAGCAATAAGATTGATTTTATACGATTTTTCGATAGGATGTATAGTAACGGAGATATTTTGAAATTCCCCCTTCCACTGGTCCGATTTCAGCCGTTAACGAACTCGATCTTTCTTTTTACATGAAACGATTAAATACCGAGTTCGGTGACGATTAAACAAAAATTGCGACCGCTAGAGTATTAACAGACAAATATATAGACGACGAAAAGTACACAATATTCTTCACTTCCAACAACACTGATGTGGAAAAATGAGGTCCGTTCAAAATCGTATATATGTTACGGTGAAAAACCGAAATCTGGAGAATGTCGACATACACCGATGTGATTGTTGACATACATCGGATTTCGGTCTTTCTCGGTAACATATATATATATATATATATATATATATATATATATATATATATATATATATTTGTCTGTTACCGCTCTAGCAGTCGCAATCATTGTTTAATCGTTAACAAAGTCGATATTTAGTCGTTATATGTAAAAAGAATGGGGATGGGTAGGTTAGGGGGGAGAATTTTATAAAACCGAAATATTTCCATTACTATACTTCTGATTGAACAAATTTATAGAATCAATCTTATAGAAAATTAAATGTACTATAAATATTGTTATATACATTTATCCTCTATCTTGAATATTAAATGAGATACTTGCATTTTTCAGTTTTCAGCCTTTAACATACCCCCACTTCTACTTATGTTTCATAAACAATACGCGGTTATGTAATAAAACACATCATTCGAAGCTTAAATACCAAAGATTGTTTTCAAGTGACTTTTATTATACGAGATAGACGCAAATATGTTCTGAGACCCCCTTCTTAAGTTTTTGGACTACTTAAATTTGATTGATTCAGGTAAAAATTATTCCGATTCATTATAAATTACAGCACTAGATATAGTAAATAGTTAGTCCAATCGAATTAATAAGTTATATTCAAATATATTACAGTAACTGTTTTTCTTTCCGGTAAGAAGTCGGTAGAACTGTTTGTTTACGTTTCAGATGCTTTCCGTCTGGAGGTTTCTTATCATCTTTTGTATTTATTCACATGTTAAACTTCACACGGGAAATCTGCTTAGTTTACGCAGCCCCTGCGTGACGGACTTTATAAATTTACTTCAGATGTTTAAAATAGGTAAAGAGATATCTAAAATTCTTAATACCGCTTTCCTATTAGTGAATTTCTTCTATGTTGTAAATGAAGTAGGAAATTTCCTGTGTTCTTGGATGTCCTGCGACTGGGTGTATGTTATGTTATTGTGGTAAAATTCAAGATTGTTCATAGTTTAATATTAAATCTTTTGCAGTTTCATACTCGTGAACTCAGGGCAGAGAAATAAAAAGAAAGTCCGTCACGCGGCTGCGTAAAATTGACAGATTTCTCACGTACAGGCATAACACACTGTTGATCTCTTCTCAGCATATATTTTCAATTTATAAGTTAAAATCCGATGAGCAGAAGTGGCGTGTTTTCTGAAGGCTGTAAACAAGAGCCAATAATAACTCGCTTAATATTTGAGCAAAAAAAAAAAATGTGTAGACTCAGCAATTGAAGAGGATAAGTAGTTTTGCTTGATTGGTTCTATAAAATTGTTCGATTAATTTCCGAATTCCCACTCTAACCGCCCCCCCCTCTTCCTGCTCCGAATTCAGCCACTAACTGAAATTTAGTCTTGAATGGAACGGTTAATTATCGAGTATGGTATTGATCAAATAAACATTTTCTAGTTCAGAAAATAAAATACTAATTCATGACGCTTTCATGTAGAGCATTTTTAGAATATTAAACATGCTCTATACAATTTTTCAAACGTATAATAACGGAAATATTTCGAATTTGGTAAATTCCCCCTTTAAGCCCCTAGCCCCTTCCACTCCTAACATTTTGGCCATTTAAATAACTTGATCTTCCGTTTTACATAAAACGTTTAAATATCGACTTAACACTAAAAAAGTCCGTCACGCAGGGGCTACGTAAACTAAGCAGATTTCCCACGTGAAGTTATACAATAGAGAAATCTCCATACGAGAGCCGAACAGTTACGGCAAAGAGCCGAACTAGCTTTTGGCGGGAAACAGTCATCCGTTATCGGCCCAAATTTAATAAAAATGCAAATATCTCGGTTAGTATTCAAGATAAAGAATAAATGTATAGAACAATATTTATAGTAAATATAATTTGCAATAAGATTAGTTTTATACAATTTTTTGATGCGACGTATGGTAACGGACATATTTTGAATTTTCGAAAATCCCCCCTCTAAACCCCCCCCCCCCCTCCCACTGGTCCTATTTCAGCCATTAACGAACTTGATCTGTCTTTTTGCATAAAACGTTTAAATATCGAGTTTGGTAACGATCAAACAAAAATTGGGACCGGTAGAGCGTTAACGAACAAAATATGTGTATATATGCTGTTTTGAACGTACCTCATTTTCGTTATCTCCTGTGTAGGTTCGAGGGACACTTGAAGAAATCTTGGGAAAATCACGTCGTAAGTACTTACTACCTCAATAACTGATTTTCTTTAAGAGAAATCTGCTAAAACGTATGAAATACTGTAGTAGCTCTAATATATTTGAAGATTGTAGTTAAAACTTAAATTGTAGTTATAACTTATACTGGAAGAGGAAGAACGTCTCAAGTCTTTTAATCTGCCCATCGCAGCTGTTTCCACTCAATGCTAACATATGGTCTTTTAGTATGGGGACATTCGCTTAAAGCGGAAGAGGGTATCGATATCCAACGGATGTCTGTCGCAGGCATAGAATCAACTCTGAGGAAAAAATTCTAGGAAGTTTCCTCTTTCCATGAATATTTTACATATTCATTACTTTTGTAAGAATAGTTCCTTGCTTTATGTTACTCATATTTAATTCAGCATGCCCAAGATATCCATGTGAGTTAAGACTTTCGTCCTAATACTCTTTGTAATCCTATAGTCGTGAAAATTAATTACCTAATCTAGAAAATCAGCATATTTTTGCTAAAAATCAACACCATCGGAGATTTTTCATCTTTCTATGCTACATTTGCACAGTACGTAATAATGGACCACGAAACGTGGATAAGCCGAATAAAGGATAAGTAGCTGTATATTTTAATCCTGTTAGCAGATTTAAAGGAAATCAGCTATTGAAGTTTTATTCATGACGTGATTTTCGAAAAATATCTTCAAATGCCCATGGATCCTACCCATGAGATGACGAAAATGATGTATCTCCAAAATTATACCTATACACACACACACACACACACACACACACACACACACACACACACACAACACACACACACAAACACAAACACACACAAACACACACACACACACACACAATAGCTAAGTTACCCGGCTTCGCCCGGGAATTCATTTGAGGCTGAATGATGATGGTATTTTTTTTTGGCAAGGCTTTACTTTGCAGAATATTTTGATATTTCCCCGTCCCAGTGCTTATTGTTTATACTCGGCGATGCTGTGGATTTGTTAATAATAAAATTATTTGGTATATAAAGCTTGACTGTCCTTAATATTTTTATATTTCCCGTCCATATCGTTTTTTTTTTGTTTTGTTTTTTAATAACTTATTTGACCATACAATTCATAAACATAGAAAGTATTCTGTTTTCCAAACCATGTATGAATAAAAGTTCCTTTCCCTTGATGCGATACAATGTCTAACGGTGACAAGCTGTTTTAGGTACGTCATAACTGCTATTAAAAAAACTATTTTGTAAGTCTCGACTGTAAACTGTATATTCATATTGGTACATATTGTGCTCAGTAAAGCATATCATATATTACCAGAGCAGAGTTAATAAATACCAGAAATAACAGGGAGCACCTCCCCAGCGGTCATCCTTTTAAATAATCAATTTATGATAATTAAACAAATTCTCGTTCCTGAGAATTGCTAAAAGTATACGCATCAATTAACATGTAAACATATACAAATATAAGGCCGGCAGGGAAGCGGCAGAACTGATAGGACAAAGGAAGCATCCCCACACCTGCCTAGGCTCAGTGGTGCCAGCCTGCTATTCAGGATATCAATCCTGTAATACATTATATATTAACAAATCTGATTACATTATCTTCACCATACTAAAACTGTTTGTTCAAATAATTTTCACATTTTAATTAAATAAAGTGTTAAATTCAATTAAGGTCAAACTGGCATTTCTCACAAATTAATGTTGGAAGAAGAGAAGGGGGGGGGAAGTATACTTTAATTGGCGCAATCTGTTACTGGCGTTAAAAAAATAACATATATTTTAATTATTAAGGGTTTTATTAGTAATTCCTTGTTTCAGCCTTCAGTACTACTGATCGAATTTTGGCTTTAAAGTAGAGAATATATTTAGAGATGGAGTACATTACTAGTGTGTCATACCAGCACTTGGGAAATCTATTTACTTTACGAAGTCCCTGGGTAGAGGGACTTTCGTTAATGTGAGATGAGGAGTAGTGGAGAATATTGAAGCCTGAAAAAAAATCTCAAATAACTCGGAAGTAGGTTGGGGAGAATTTAATTCTGTAATTAAATTTCAGTTTAGGTATATTCTTTAACATTATATATAATTATCCAAAAAAAAATGAAACACTTTCAGTAATCAAAATTTTGTAATATGCATTATCATTTTTCAGAATATTAACCATCTCATTCTAGACAAAAATGTAGTATTAAATTAATATATATATATATGTTTGTGTGTGTGTATTTATATTAATGTATTAAGCATGAATAAATTATTAGACAAATTGTAAGAAAATGAGAACGGACAAGGAAAAGTTGACGCCACGTATCCAGTGACTCACTCACATCAAATTTTGTATAAATATTTAATTTTCCTGTTTTGGGTACTTTAACCGGTTCCCTCAGAGCCTAACAGATATTTCCTTTACTTTATCTGTTTACAAGACAGGTTCTAAATTTCGTGATTCCAACCACTTGTTATTTGATGAGTCCTTTTTCAGTATTCATGGTATTTAATAGTTTCGTCATGGTTAAATTTAAAGAAAAAAAAAGTTTGTCATATAGGGACTGTTAATTATACTCAGATTTCCTACTTGCTTGAATTACACAAAGATGATTCCCTCAGAAAGAAGAAGAACATGAACAAGAGATATTCTTGGATGTAATTGTTTACAATAGAAATTGATGCGGAGGGGTGAGCTGGGGGGGGGGACCAATGACCACGTTCGAATCTCGAGTTGGAACAATAGTAGTAATAAATTGGTCTAGCGCTAATACTGTGTATTTCAATTAACGGAGATATTCCTATTTTACAATATATCATAATCAAAGCCCCCACTCCTTGCCAAATATTGCATATATATATATATATACACACATATACACGTATGTGGGTGTGCCCGTTTCTATATTCAAGAGCTTCAACCTTGTTGGGCCAAAGAATACCCAGACCAACAAAAACAAATTTGTTTGAAAACTTTTTTTTACTTTAGTATCTGATCCTCATAGATTTTTTTTTGTGCTGAATCCAAATCTGGCTTGGATTTTTTTTGTATCACCCATGGTTTTCAAGCTATCTGCTATTTATTATACAGTATATAACCCCTATTCAGTATGTGGGGAAATTAATGAAGCAATATTTTACATCATAAGCATGGTTTGTATTTACAGTAGGCTACTTACAACAATGATATAATGTGCTAATACAGGTTTCACTTGTCAGCTGGAATTGGTTTATACTTTCTTTCTCTTTTTTCGTTGAAGCTTCTTGCATATCTTTTTCTAGGATGAATCGCTGGCTGAATATCCAGCAGTAGTCCCCTATGAATGTCCCCCATCATGGTAGTGTTCCTCTGGTTCTGGTAGCATTTTTCCATTACTTTAATGTCCTGTTGAAAACTCTCACCTTGTTCTTCACTAACATCTCCCAAATTCAGATTGTGAGAAAGGATATATTTCTAGAGACGGAAATTGAAGGGGGCCTAGAGGAATGCATGCGAGAGTCAATGATGAAAGAGACTACTGTTATGACACTAAAGGACGGTTGGTCATCGGCTAAAAAAAATCACTCAATTCGTCAAATAGGTGAGTGTATTTATGTTCCGCCAGTTATTAGAGTTATGTATATGTAAATTATGTCTTCCTTATTGGGTCCTCATTTTCGTCATCTCCTAGATAGGATCGATGGATATTTGAGGAATGTTTTTGAAAACCGCATCATGAATCCAACCTGATATAATGTTCCTCAAGGGGAATTTGTTAATAAAAGTTCAAGACTAATCTAAAAATACGCAAATGTTATGCAACATAGTTTGTTTCTTTCACTTGAGAACGTCTTTATTTCATCGAACTGAGTCTTGAGAAAAAATCCAAACTTGTTCCTTCAAAAGCTTCAACAGTATTACTTAAAATTCGATTTGAGCGATTGAGTCAACTGATTGCTGTGGAGAATTTGTGAGATCACTGGTGTGTGTAACCTTGGGCAAGGAGGTGTGACCCTGTTTTGACGGTGGGGGGGGGGGGAGTCCCGTTACTCCCTTCTATCTCCTCATGCTAGTTTCAACTTGTACCAAAATTCCACTCCTGCATACTCTCCCCCACGTATTGTGCACGAGTTGTGACCAATGACCGTAAAATTGGGATCCTTTCCATGAGCAAGGAGGAGTTTTCCACAGAGGCAAGAGAAACCTACTCTTAAGATTCTCAATTTTACGACATCCAGTAGAGCAGTAATAAAAACAGACTAAAAAAACTGTCACGCGGGGTCTGCGAAAATAAGCAGATTTCTCATGCGTTGGTGTCAAACAATACTGATCTCATCTCATCATATATTTTATTACAATACATAATCATAATTGAGTCTAAATTAGACTCAAATGTGGAAAAGAGGTGGAACACGAGAAAGTACGAATTTCTCGCTTAATATTTGAGTAAAGAAAAAATGTATAAGCCAACAATTGTAGATTAACAACAGTTTAACAAGATTGGTTCTATAACATTTGTCGATCTGACTCATAGTAACGGAGATATTTTGAATTTTATAATTTCCTCCCTCAACCTCCCCCCCCCCAGCTCCTGGTCCAATTTCAACTATCAATGAATATCGAGTATGGTGTAGATAAAATTAAAATTTTCGAGTAAAGGACGTAAAATCATTACTGATGACCTCACCACACAACTTTTTGGATGTGTTATCACTCTTAGTAAAAGATCGTTGAAAACAATACTTGGTACTTAAACTTGGAATAATTAGTTTCATGATATATTGGCATGTTGTTAGCGTACGTTAAATAACTGTGCGGGTTACACAATTAAAAAACGAAAATATCTCGGTTACTATTCGAAATAAAAAAGAAGTGTATAGAAAACTATTTACAGAAAATTAAATTTGCAACAACATTAGTTCAATACAACTTTTCGATCCGGCTCAAAATAATTAAGATATTTGGAATTTTCGTTTTCCCCCCTTTAATCCCCTTGGCTCGGTCCGATGTCAGCTGTTGACGAGCTTAGCTATTACTTGAGACTCTTATATATCGATTTTGATAAAGATGAAACAAAAATTGCCACAGAGAAATATATACATAATTTTGAACGGCTCTCATTTTCATCATCTCGTAGTTAGATCGATGGGTAATGCAGACATTTTTTGAAAATCGCTTCATGAGTACAACCACAATAGCAGATTTCCTCCAAGGGAAATCAGCTAAAATTGGGGCCTCTAGAGAGTTAAAAAATGAATAAATATTATTATTATTTATTAACGTTCACTTTTTGCAACTCAAGCTAAGTGGGACGGGTTGTCTACAGGTTACCACACTTTTCTAGCCAGGGTGGGACTTAGGATGTTATTTAATGAATTTCGTCACTAAATAATTTCCTTTGCCCAGGCGGAAATTGAACTCGCCACTCTAGGATTACCATGTGAGATTAAGGTCAACGCTTTAACTCGCATGACTAACCTGAGCCCCATGAATAGATATATAAACGTAAACAGACATTAATTTTGTTAATTCAACTGTATCTTGTACTTCGAAACTTTATAGTAGGTCTGGAAATTTTATTGCTTCTGTGATGCACGACATTTTCTTTTACATTAGTATCAGACTTCTCACTCCATCGAATTTAAAGTGCATCTTGTTCTTTTGTAAAAATATTAAAGGATTTTTAAGTAGTTTAATTATAGTTATAATGGGAATGACGGCAGTAGCGTATTTCCTTGGAGAGTTCACTAATAATGTCTATGTATCTATAATACTATCAGCATAGTTTATTTCTATCTTATTGGTTAGTATGTATCTGCTGTTTTATATATATATAATTTATTGTGAACATTGTATTTTTGGTTTTGAATTTTATCCCTCAAAAAGAGCACAGAAGAAAATTTGGAAAAATTAAGGTTTTTTTAACGTATAACGTATTTTTTAAATGAGATATATATACATACATACCTGTATATATATTTCTTTTGAACATACCTTGTTTGCCCTATCTGTAGGGTAGGTACATTTGAAGGGATTATTCGAATTTCGTAGCATGAATACAATAATGGATCTATGGCTGATTTGCCTTGAGGGAAATCTGTTAAAACAAACGACTAACCATTCTTCTCGAGTAATTAATTACGTTGTAAAAGTTTTACTTCTGTTATTTATTTGCCCATTTTAGCGCGGGGCGAGACTGGCTAAGATCTGATGAAGCAATGTTTTAGACAGGAAGGAGGCGAGAGGACAGGTGCGTCATCCATGGATTTGGCAATGGTGCTTTCTTTAGAGAGCCCACGGGATGGGGTAAGGGCTCACCCACCCTCTCTACCGTAATTCTGCCTCTTGAGCAAAAAGTCGTTTTTTCTGCATCGGCCCCGTTATCTTTTTTCCCCATGCATTTATCCTATCGCTTTCCTAGATGTCACACTCCCTACACACGTTTCGGCACATTTTAGGCAGCCAAATATTTACATTATGGGAATCGAGAACTAATCATGAATTATGCATTTCCTTATATTACTCCTTATATTTTGTTAAAGAATGTACATCTGCGTAGAAGAACAAAATCTCTTTATAATCTGCGCTAAGTGAACAATTATGAATAAAAACCTTTTTTTTTATTTATCTTTAATTTTTTAGTAGAAAGAATAATTAAAAAACAAAACAAATTATGGCCTTAAAATAAATCAAATAACATTTTTATTAAGTAGGAAATGGAATTTCAAAGCTGGCTAATTGTCTCCCAATTAGATTCAAATATTTATTTATTAGCATAGCAAATTGTGGTTTGGTTCCGCCAGTATATTCAATACTATTGTTGTAAGTTTTACTCGCCGTTGCCTTATAACTGACGACAGGCTTGAAGATAGGCGGTCCTTCGCGCCGAAAGCGCTTGCCACGTGTTCTTGATTATCAGCCAGTAATGACGGCATCGACCGACAGCAATGACAATAGTTTATTTATTAGGCCAAATGCTCACTATAATAATAATTTCAATAGTAATTCATTTTAAGAAAATTACTGAAGTTTTAATACAATCACACACTCATATATATATATATATATATATATATATATATATATATATATATATATATATATATGTCTGTTACCGCTCTAGCGGTTGTCGTTTGTGTTTGATCGCCAATAAACACGATATTAAACGTTTCGTGTAAAAAGGTCGATCTAGCTCCTTCTAACGACTGAAATCAAACCAGAGGATGGGTTTAGAGGGGTGGGGGGCAAATATAGAAATATTTCCATTATTATGTGCCAGATCGAAAAATGTTATGTAACCAATGTCATTTCCTATAATAAATACGCATATTTTATTTCCTACAATTGTCCTTTCATACATTTGTCCATGCTCTAGTATTAACCTAAATATTTGCATTTTGTAGTTTGCAGTCTCTACAATCCACCATTCTTCTTAATCCGATATTGCCTTAGTGCACCTGAGTCTTTAAAAATCCATGTCCAGCTCAAGTTTCAATTCATGTGGACATGGGTTTCTTTTTTCAGGAAAAATGGAGGGTGGATGGTCGCAGATCTGTAGGGTGTCCAGCACGTGGGAAATCTGATTAGTTTACTCAGCCTCTGCGTGAGAGAATTTTTATGCTTTCTTTGTTTCTGTAGTCGGCTTGTATCAAGCTAGTCCAAAATTTAAGATTCCTTGCGATGCCCAATTCCCTTGGGATCACCTAGTTAAGCTATCATTCACAAATGTATGAGTTCCTACAGTTGAGTGCGGCATTTGTCTGTCTGTATGCAATTCGATTGCGATAATCATCGGATAGATTTGAAATTCTGTATCCATATTCAGCACATATTGTATTGTTCTGACGACCGGAAGTACATTGAACTAAATAATAATAATCAAAAGTCAGAAATATAGAATTAAATGTATCTTAATATCTTGGAGAGTAGTAGTGGTTCAACACCACCAGTTTAGTCCCTTATACTATAATGTACATCCGTGTCCCAAAACTGAATATAATATAATATTTGACAATATGCAATCATGGCTAAGTACCCCTAAAGCCTGGGGGATAAAAGTGAGCAAATAATAAACCTGTGTTGTAACTACCGTTGGCCCCATTAACATAAGAGTAAAACAGCTGCACATTCGATTGCCTAACGAGAGAAATTGAGCCCTTTAGTTCGCTACCTGAGTACGCTATCTAGAAGCTAGTGGTGAAGTGAGTATATTGGTCTGTCGAAAGAAGTTCCTAGATCCTAGATCTACTGGCAAGCTGGCCGCTGGTTATTTGCCACTGCTCTTCCCGGATATACTGAGTTCAGCCTACTGGAGACAATTTGTTCCAGGTCCAGGGGGTTGTACCCCGAGTATATCACTCGTTACGTTAACACCCCAATCGCGAATACTATTCGGGGAGGCCAAAGAACTCTAAGTTCTGAAATAGCGACCGTATATATATCATAATCATGACATTCCTGATAATTACTTACTGAAGACTATAAAATAATGATGGACAACTCGAGAGTACATGCGAAGGATAAGTATCATCAACAGGAATTGATAAAAAAATGTAGTGGGAATCTCCAAAGACCTAAATTAAAATGGTTTAAGCAAATAACTCAAGGTTGTTTAACTTTAGTGCTTTTTTAAACAGACAAACAGAACGTTTTTTGGAAGAAATTGAACTTGCTTCATGGAAAGAAATTAGGCTCTATGTAGGCCTCTGTCTAGGCCACTAAAATTACGATCTTATCTACGGCTTTTTTTAGCACTTTCTAAAATACTACTGAACTAGTTGATTTTGGTTGTTAAGTTTTGAAATCGTATTTACTTGCCTATCATCGTCAATTTTTATGAATTATTTTTGAGGTTTTAATACTTTTTAATGGTGAACGGCCAGTTTTAGTTTTGATTTTCTATTGTTTTAACCATTTATCACTACTTATTTGGGCTAAAGTGTAGTCTAGTCCCCCCCCCCTGGACGCCATCTTGTTTCGTCACCATCTAAGGATCCAACAAATTAGGTGAGTTAAAAAAAAATTAAAATCCCCACCCTCAGTTAAAACCACCGGTGGAGTATTCTGGAAATTCTTGAATGCGGTCACTAAAGTCTAAAGTGTTAAAAATGATAAAGTTAGAAAAAGAATATGGCCGTGGTCGTCATTTTGAAGTGTGCGCCAACAAGGGGGGGGGGGGCTAAACTACACTTTCACCCTTATTTGAAGGAAAATACCACTTTGCTAAGGGCATAGAGTTAAGAATTCGCTAAATTTTTACATTTCGGAATGCTAAAATACTGTACATGGGAGTGAAATTTGTTGAGTCCAGGAATAATGAGCGAAGAAAACACGTTAATTTTTTTGTGCCAAAAATCATGGTATTTTTAGAATATACACTATCAATAATTCCTGGGTTCAATCACTCTACTTAAAAGCAACTAGATACGTCACCTTAACATAAATCCAAAGAGGCTAAATATTTATTATATCTTTCTTCCTCTTTATAATATTATTCTTGTATTGTTATATATATGTTTATTAAAGTTGCGCAGAAATGTTTTCAAAAAATTTGTAATCTTACCTAGATAATTTAACTTATTCAAACGTTCTAACTGAAATTCAGAAGAAAAAAAAAATAATCCAACTTTTATAACCATAGTATAAACCTTCCATGTTTGTTTATAGGGACTTAAGAAATACTTTTGCTATCAATTAACTGAAATTTGCTTATTGTTGATTATTAATTAAAGTATTGAACATTTTCAACCTGAAGGTAACTTTATGGTATTTATTATAATGTTTAGTATTAAGTATGGCTAGGTATTAAGAAGCTTCAAGCCACACTATACTGTGCTTATAGTGTATATTAGACCTACAAATAATTATTTAACTCTTATAATTTTCCTGATAGCAATTTCTTATGTTTTTGAACACTTAGCCAATTTTAATTAACTTTGTTTTTCTGTCCTGGTTTTCAGTGAAAGTCTGCCATCCCGTGATTTTGAGTGATCATATTATTGAAGACCTTAATCAATAAAAATAGTCTGTATGTTTTGTATTCATACTGTGTGAAATGAAATTAATTAATGGAAAGTCTATGATTTCATAGACTTTGATTTGGTCTTGGAGTTGTACCCTCAGTGTGCAAACAGTAATGATAAGGTATGTATATCTTTCCAATATATAACAATTTGAGAAATAAATTTTGTTTACAAATTTTATTATTAGTTATTAGATATATGAACTTTCTTATATCGTCCACTCTCAATGAATACTGGATACTTCTTAGCAGATTACCCTTAAGATAAATCAGCTATTCAGGTTGTGCTTGTGAGACAAATTTTGAAAATTGCCTTCAAATGCCAAATGATCCTATCTAATAGATGACGAAAATGAGATATGAGATAGTTTTGAAATATATATATATATATATATATATATATATATATATATATATATATATATATATATATATATATATATAAAATTGTAACCTCGGTCTGTACATTGATTTTTTTCTCGAAATTTCACGATAACTTTTCGTTTCACATGTCATAGACACCATAACTGCATTTTGTTTCTTTGGTGTATGTTTGTTTGTTTGTTACCTTTTCACGCATAAACAGCTGAACCGAATTTTATGAAACTTGGTATGTATATTACTACTAGCCCAACTTAGACTTTAGGCTATACTAATATTCTCTGAGACGAACAGGAGTGGGGGTTATAAGGGAGGCCTGAAATTAAAAATAGCGATATTTCGTTTCCTATTGGTTTTTTGGCAAATATGAACATAACAAAAGTTGTTTATTTTGTTATTTAGAGTAACTTTTGTTATATGCACTTTTTTCGTATACCGAATTATAAACGAGATATACGCTAAAACCTATAGCGGAAATGAACAATTTTATTTGGGACAAAAGACCCAACCGAAATAAATAAAACTCGGTATATGTATTAGCACTAACGTTTTCATTATAACAAGCTATACCAAAATTTCTAGGGACGGGCAGGAGTGGGGGTTATAAGGGAGGGCTGAAATTAAAAATAGCGATATTTCGTTTCCTAATGCATTTTCGGCAATTATGCACATAACAAAAGTTGTTAATTTTGTTATATACACTATTGCCGTATACCTAAGTATAAATGTGTTATACGCTAAAAACTACTGCGGAAGTCAACAATTTTATTTGGCACAAAAAAATCAACCGAACTAAACCAAACTCGGTATGTGAATTAGCACTAACGCCTTCCTTATAATTAGCCATACTAACATTTCTAGGGACGGGCAGGAGTGGGGGTTATAAGGGAGCCCTGAAATTAAATATAGTGATATTTCGTTTCCTATTGGGCTTTCGGCAAATATGCACATAACAAAAGTTGTTTCTTTTGTTATTTAGAGAAACTTTTGTTATATACACTATCGTCGTATACCGAAGTATAAAGGCGTTATACGCTAAAAATTATAGCGGGAGTCAACAATTTTATTTGGCACCAAAGACTCAGCTGAACTAAATAAAACACTCGGTATGTGTATTAGCACTAACGCCTTCCTTATAATAAGCCATACTAACATTTCTAGGGACGGGCAGGAGTGGGGGTTGTAAGGGAGGCCTGAAATTAAAAATAGTGATATTTCGCTTCCTATGGGGGTGTTATTTTGTTATTTAGTGAAATTTGCTCAACAATTCTTTTCAATATGAAGTACCAGGTACCTCACCTGGAAAAATTAATTCAAATTATAATATATTATTATAATATTTTGTCCTTAATAATTTAAATCTATGCATAATGCACAGGAAACGGGAAATATGACAATATGGAGGGCAGTGAAGTCTTACATAAAAAATGAATTTTATTATTAACAAATCCACAGAAACGACGGGTAATAACCATAAACATTGGGAAGGGTAAGTGTCAAAATATTGTGCAAACTAAGCCTTGCCAAAAAAATACCGTCACAATCCAGCGTCAAATGAATTCCCAGGCGAAGCCGGGTATCTGAGCTAGTATATATATATATATATATGTGTGTGTGTGTGTGTGTGTGTGTGTGTGTGTGTGTGTGTGTGTGTGTGTGTATATATATATAGATAGATATATAGATATGAACCCACTCGAATATGTTAAACGCATTAATGAACAAATTACAGAAGCAATTATAAACACAGGCAGCAAGATAACAATACGAAAACCACGAAATAAGTGATAAAATTGCAATAAATACCTCCAAGGACCACAATATTCCCATCACTTACTCCAACATAACAAAAACAAAGTCTACAGTACACGTTACTTACGGACAGAATGAAACGGTGGCAGGAGCGATGGGACAAAACAGAAAAAGATATGCATTTAAAGACATTCATCCGTAATTTTGAGGAATACCTCAACACCTGGACACCCACTGACTATTACTCAACACAAGTGCTCACTGGACACGGGACTACTAAATCTTACTTACATAGGTTCAAAATACTAAATGGCAAAAATTGCCCCTTTGACAGAACGAGGGAACAGACTATAGAACACCTCATCTACACTTGCACACTCACTACACAATTATGAAACACACTCCAACAAAAACGTCTCAAAAACAAAGAAGACCAATGGTCATAAGATCAAAAGTGTTTTTTAAAAAATATCCATTTTTATTTAGACATTTTTCTAAAAGTTTAATAAAAACATTAAATATAGAAGTTTTAAACATTTTACTTAAAGAATGATATTTTAAGTCTCCCTCCATTTTTCCCCCCTACATCAAGAATAATGCAGTAGAATAAGTGGCATAACTTCCTTAATGAAGTCAATTTATATATATTAAGTAATATATATTATTGGGTTGTTTCGCTTTATCTTTATTATGCGTTTTAATTTTTCATCACTTTAATTGTTTGTTCTTTCTTTATGTATATTGTTTGTTTTTTTCCTTTTTCTTTTATTTTATTTCCAACAACAAATTTATGAACTTTACATTTCTTGTATTCAAATTATTATGTATTATGAACATACATGTTATATATAGAAGTAGTATGGTACATATAGTAAATAAACGCCCTTTGTGTATGGCTAATGTGCAAAGGAAAATATACATGTGTGTGTGTGTGTGTGTGTGTGTGTGTGTGTGTGTGTGTATATATATATATATATATATATATATATATATATATATATAAAATTGTGCTGATGTTTTCGACCAGGTTGTATTTATATATGGTGTGTTATTCTTTTCAAGTACTACACAATTCTACAAGACCATCTACAGACAATATCGACTCCAAATTCACCAACTCTGCAAAACCACTGCCAACCTCACAAGAAAACTTGCCCAGAAGAAGAACGACAACATCTTCCTTCAAAGATAGCGGCAGATAGACACAGCAACACCTACCCAAGACACATAGATGGTAATATCAAATGCACTTATCCATTACTAGTAAAAAACCACCCCTACAAACTGGGAAAAAAAACACTGACAAACAATTACTAGCCGACAAATGGGACAACCAAAAAGACAATACAAATATAACAACCACAGACTTCAAAAACGGAGATTGCGGATACCTCCAGTATGAAGAAAATTACTACAAAATCATAGATGGACTCCCCATGGGTTCACCTGTAGCCACTATTACAGCAGACATAATTATGACGGACCTCATAAACAAAACACTCACACAACTACCATATGACATTCCATTCATCTACCGATACATAGATGACCTATACCTAACCATACCCTCCACCGAAACTACTAATATCCTCACTCACTTCAACGCATACCACCACAAACTTCAATTTACCATAGAAATAGAAAACAACAAAACACTACCATTTTTAGACACCATCACTCTAAGGAAACCCAAAGGCACCTTAGCAGTCAACTAGTGGACCAAACCACACAAAACAGACAGACATATAGACTACAACTCACACCACTCAATAAAACAAAAAATCAACACAGCCCAAGCACTCATATACACAGAGCACCCAAATTAAGCGACCCAACGTACCACAAAGGAAGCATAAAATTAGTAAAAAACATACTCAGACAAAACATTTACCCAAATAAACTTATCAACCGCATCATACACAGACAATCTAACACACAGCATCACACAAAACACCAATAACATCAACCAACACAAATTCCACTCTATCACATATGTCAGAAGCCTATCTGAAAAATTGGCTAATGTAATGACCAACCACAACATAAAAGTCAGCTTCAAAAACAAAAAACAGTACACAAAGTAATATACTCAAAACTCAAAGCAAAAATACCCCCAAACAAAAAGAGCAATGTCATTTACAAGATACCATGCAAAAACTGCAACACATTATACATTGGAGAAACCAGCCAGTACATCACCAACAGAATAACAGGCCACAAATCTGATATAAAAATAAACAAACTAAACAGTGCATTGGTCCAACACAGCATCAACAATGACCACCACTTCAAATACAACGAAACACAAATACTAGACATAGAACCCAACAAGTCCAAAAGAATGTTTAAGGAAATGCTATACATAGCCCAACACAAAAACACATGCAACAAAAAGACAGACATTGACAAACTCAGCACCATATACTGCAACATAATACCATAAACACACCTCAACACTATACAATATTCATACATATATTCACATACATAACACTCGAGCACCCCATAACACCACATTATATATAATACCCATATCATTATTATTATAAATGTATATATATATATATATATATATATATATATATATATATATATATATATAATACTATAACAGCTGTAACATAATATAATAACTTAATAGATTTAATACAACAAGAAGGTGGCTCTAATAAAAATATAACTACAAACAGCACTAATAACTGTAACATAATAGAATAATAATACATAATAGAATAATAATAATAATAGTGCAACATAAGAATAGCTTTAATATAGCATAACAATGATTGTAGTAACACACAGGAGTGGTTGTTATAACATAATAAATATAGGAATAAAAATAGCACCTTAGATACAACATAGGAATAACTTTAACATTACACTACAATAATTATAATTTAAAATAACATGCCAATGATTGTAATAGTACATAACAATAACTATTGTAAAATAATATAAGTGGTAATAACATAGTGGTAAGTGGCAATAACATAGATTTATTAAAACATAGCAATAATTGTAATAGAACATAGCAATAACTATTGTAAAATAATATATGTGACAATAACATAATAATCTTAACAAGTTAATATAGTTTAACAAACAAATACACCATACTATAAATATACAAAACATACAAAACGCTGTGACCCTGCTGTGTAAACAAAACAAGGAAGGTTACTATAACCCTAGTCATAGTGCAATAACAATGTATAATAGTTTATAGGTATCTCTAGTCTTGGTAAGTAATAATAAGAAAAACACACCCTTTTACAATAATGTGTAATAACAATGTGCAATATTATAAAGTAGTACATGTAATTTTACAGCCCTGAAGAAGAGAAAATAAAGATTCTTGAAATATCGGCATAAACTAAGATTTATTTCACCAACATTCACCAAAACTCCGAAAAGAATAACTCACCATATATATCTATATATATGTATATATATATATATATATATATATATATATATATATATACACACACATATACTAGCTCAGATACCCGGCTTCGCCCGGGAATAGATTTGAGGCTGAATGGTGATGGTATTTTTTTGGCAAGGCTTTACTTTGCACACTATTTTGACATTTACCCATCCCAGTGTTTAGGGTTTATACCCGTTGTTGGCATTTGTTAATACTAAAATTAATTTTTTATGTAAGACTTCACTGTCCTCCATATTGTCATATTTCCCGTCTCCTGTGAATTATGCATAGATTTCAATTATTAAGGACAAAATATTAACGTAGATTTGAATTAATTTTTCCAGGTCAGGAACCTGATAGTTCAAATTGAAATGAATTGTTGAGCATATCAATATTTCTACGCAAATTACTTGCTCCACACATTGTTCCTGGAGAAATGTATAAAACAAAAGTTAATCTAAATAACAAAGTAAACAACTTTTGTTATGTGCATGTTTGTCGAAAAACAAATAGACAATGAAATATCGCGAATTTTTATTTCAGGCCTCCCTTATAACCCCCACTCCCATTCTAACTTAAAAATTTTAATATAGCCTATACTCATGGAAGAATTAATGCTAATTGACATACCGAGTTTTGTTAAGCTCGGTTCAATCGTTAGCGCCCAATAAAATAGTTGACTCCCGCTTTAGTTTATAGTGTATATATCGTTTATACTTTGTTAAAAGACAAAAATGAATATCAAAAAAGTTACTCTAAATAACAATATAAACAACTTTTGTTATGTTCATATTTGCCGAAAAACCAATAGAAAACGAAATATCGCTATTTTTAAATTCAGGCCTCCCTCACAACCCCAACTCCTGCCCGTCCCTAGAAATGTTGGTATGGCTTATTATAATGAAAGCATTAGTGCTAATACACATACCGAATTTTATTTTTTTCGGTTGGGTCTTTTGTCCCAAATAAAATTGTTCACTTCAGCTATAGGTTTTAGCGTATATCTCGTTTATAATTCGGTATACAAAAAAAGTGTATATAACAAAAGTTACTCTAAATAAAAAATTAAACAACTTTTGTTATGTTCAATGTACTGACAGTTGTTACAATTATATATATATATATATATATATATATATATATATATATATATATTTAGACATATATAAATATACGTTTCTACTACTGCTGTAGACATCGTAATTTTTCTTTGACTAACCAAACTTGAGATATAAGCACTTCATGTAAAACGAAAGATCAAGTTCGATAAGCTGAAAGCCATTTGGGATCAAGGAGAGGGGGAGAAATTCAAAATATCTCTTTCTATCAATCGGGTTAAAAAATTGTATTATAACCAATCTTGTTACAAATATGATTTGTTATAAATGCTTTGCATTATTTTTCCTTATCTTGAATATTAACCCCAATTTTTTAAATTTTCAGCCCTCAGGAAACCCCGAATTTTAGTTATCGCACTTTATCAATATGCAAATATATCATGAAATGTCTTATTCCAAACTTATACCCAATATTGTTTTCAACAGATCTTTACTAGATGATAAATGCAAATACATTGTGTGATGATATCAATTAAGATTTTAGTGACTTACGCATCGGATTTGTATTTCGAATTGGAGAATATATTGTGAAAAATGGTCTGTAGTGTGCCATGCCAGCACATGGGAAATATTCTTTGTTTTCGCAGCCTTATTTCTTTAAACACCCCTCCACCTTAGTCACTTTCAATCAAAAGGTGAGGTGCACCACTAGATGTTATAAGAATTCCTAATATGAAATTTCAACATTATAAGGCTACTCGTTTTTGAGTTGTGTGAGCTAAGAACACATTTACAAATGTCAATCCAAAACCAAATAGTTTATAGGAGGGTCAAATGTCTATCTCTACCTGACATGGCACATACTGCTTATCACAAACTGATAAAAACATGAAAATTTAAATAATTAAAAGCAAATTAAGAATTGGAATAAAAACTACATTGTTTAATTGTAAAAAAACTTTCCAGAGTAAGTAGAAAATATTTACAGAGATAAAGTATCTCGTCCCAGATAAATGAGGTGAAAAACAATGTTTGCAAAGAATTGTCATGTGTGCCTAGAATTAGTGAATAAAAGTTCTAAACATAAATTAAGAGACAAAGCAGTAAGTTAGTCAAGGAAAACCAGAAAGATTCCAAATTAAAAGTTTTATATGTAATATGCTCCTTCTAATGTTTGAGAAGGAAATATATCCATTCTCAATAAGTAGACATTTTCTTTTTAGATTATGTTGTACTGTTTAAGAAAAACTTAAGGGCCTAGTAAAGGCTGTAGATAGAATATATGATGAAAATAGACTGAGATATTAAAATAAATAGCAACTATTGAGCAATTCTACTATCTGCTTAATTTGTGGCAAATTTTTAAGTAGAGGGATTTTTCAAATTTTTCAAGGTGATGGATTTCTGTCATATAACACCATAATTCAGAAGAATCTCACTTGCTAGCTGTAATTTACAATCATCTGCCTACTTATTCTAGTGTTCGCAAATATAGGTCAACTTTTTATTTACTTTTAAGTGTCTGGAAATTGATAAAGAATGAATAGGTGCTATTCCTTCGTGAAAATACATTAGCTTTTCTTAAAACTTATATGGCTATTACTGTATGTTTTTTTTAGATAGCTTCAAATATATGCTTAACGAAATAATGAATAACCCCATGTAAAAGCCATATTTTGAGGTATGAAAAATGAAAAGTTATAATTACTGACATGAAAGAGATTATTTCTATATTTTCATATAACAAATATTTCCAAGCTGGAGAAAAATTAAATTGCTTGACAAAGAGCTCTTCTATAATTCAATAAATAACTATCCTATAAATGGATAGAGATGGAGACCCAAGCGAAACGCTTCAGGATTTGGCTGATTCATGGGAGTTGATGTATCAACAGTCAGCAAATGCCTGAAAGCCATGGGGATGGTCCAAAAGCAAGGAAAACCTCAATTTTCAAAAACATTCACTACAAATTAATTCAAACGACCAAGAATACCCAAATTTTAGAAACAGAATTAAGTTAGGTTTTGTATAACTATTTGGTTAGGTTTATCCTCTGCATTAAAATAGACTTTGTGACTATATGAGAGATTGTTGCTTATTTTTACAGTCATGTATTGGAGTATTAACTGATTATATTGGATGGCACGTTAAATTTTGTATTATTATATTGTTTTATGCTTAGGTTCTTACAATGGTGCAGTTGAGTAAAATAAATTGTTAAAACAATTTTAATTTCTTGATGAGAAAAAGTGTGACTTTCCACTTGGACACACTGACTGAAACATTTTAAAATGGTTTTGAATCACATGCGACCCAAATAATTAAGTAATTTATCATTCTGTGAGTTGAAGTATTAGATGATTATTGTATAAAACATAGAGCACCCCTTGCTCAGAGTGTTAAATTTTCATAGAGATTACTTATGGAACCATTTCTAATTGCCACCTCTTAACTGGCACTGCTTACTTTAAGTTCATATGGATGAATGATTCTGGGATTATTTTGTTGTATGAGTCTTTAATGAACACTAGTAGCTTGAACTTTTAAGAATACATGTTCCATTTTCAACCCTATTTTGTGATATCAATTTGGCCTTACTTTTAGAAATCAGTGATTCTCAACGGTCATAACTTCATTTTTCAGACAGCAGTTTTATCAGTATTTAGCTATTTATCGTTTAGGCGACAATAAGCATTTTATCTATCACCTTGGAAAGATGACTTAATTCAAGTAGATGATGAATCCATCATAATGGTCCTTACAATGTACCTTAAATAGAACGCAGGCCTTGTCAACTGTACATGTCAAATGTAGGGCAATAAAGGACAAAACATTTTTGCTCAAACCATTTTAAGTGCTAAGCAGGTAAATAAAGCTCATCCTCTCTGAGTCGCTCTTCTTACAGGCATTGTTCTACATCAGACATTGGACTTATCCATTCAATTTAAAAATCTTCATTATATCTAATGTTACCTGTACATATTAAAAGAAAGGACAATCAATGACCAGGAGTAGTTGGTAATACAAATGGAAACAAAAATTGAAATGCATGTGTTTCTCTAAGCTTTGTTCTATCTGACATTTGAGCCTACTCTGAGATGCTGGTCAAAACCTTGAGAAACATTACTGAAACAGTTGGAGCTGACAATGAACAACATACTGTAATAATCATGTTCATTGAAATGAATGGCATGCTCATTTTCTGCCTAGATTGGATTTTGGAATTGAATTTGTCTTTGCCTCAAATGGATCATCACTTTGCAACACCAGTGGCGAGAAAATGTAATTATTTCCAACTGTTTTTGACGCTCATTTAGGTATAGCAAAGAATTGCAAGCTCATGTTTTAGATATTAAGTGAAGTTGTAGGCCTGTGATGACAAAATCTCACATAGTTCTGTTTACATTGCAGGATGTTGAGAAAGGGTTGGAAAAGTAAGTAGAGAAGTAGATCCCTTAAAGGAACTGGTGATATGGGCAATGCCAGTTACAATTGTAGTCACAGCTACAGAAACAAAATGCATATGTACCAACTTCAAAATCACTATTAACAAATTAATAATTCCTGGCTAACATCCACTGCCAGCATTCAAGACATATTGATGCTGGGAGCTAGAGAGGAGTATACTGCAATTAATCTGGAGGATGTCTACATAGATCCTGCTTTATGTTTTCATTTTGGGAATATAACTCGCTATCCTGGATATAATCAAATTCTCTTAATAATTATTTGGGTATTATTTTCAGCAAGGGGTACACTTATAGTTCTATCTGTACTATTAATTATGCATTGACATTGATTATGTACATCCATCTCAAAATTTGGAATCACAAAATACATTGGCAGTGTTTTACATTGTGGTGAGGATTCCCATTCCTCTTGTTCCTTTTTACTCAGGCATGGGTCTGGCAGTGATCATGTGTGTTACCATGATTACTAATCCGGGTGTATTATTTTCCCGATGTCTAGGTGATCCTCTGAAAGGACCGAGTAGGTCCTATGTAGTATTACAAGTAAGGCTACAAAATATCTATTTGTCTCTAAATATGTGTTTAAGGACATTTGTATGGAATGCCCAGGGTGCTTATAAGGGGGGAATTTCAGAGATGTTTCCCATTCCCTTCGGTCCTAGTCAGTGTTACAAAGTTTGACCATTTTGCCACAGATACAGTCACTACCCCAATTGCCCCAAGGGTACCTGTATCATTCCTACAAACCAGATATCTCTGATCCAAGGACTGCAGCGTAGGCCGACAAAATGTTGCCTGAGTCCCACTGCTAGGAGATAAATACACCAAACTGACCAGCGAGACCTACTGGAAGCATAAAATAGGAATAGATTGGAAAGATAAAAGGTTTTTACAAAATCAGAGTACGCAAATCATTATTAATGAATGTAAAAAGGGAAGCTAGAATTAAGAAAGGCGTAAGACAAGAGTGCAGTTTGTCAACTTCTCTGTTCTATATGTTTGTTGAAGAGGGAGTAAAGTTAATAAAAGAAGCAACCTAAGGTATACAGATTAGTAGAGAGTACAAGTATAGAGATGAACAGAATGCTGCAAGTCCTAAAGGATGCCCTAAATCAGTTTAAGCTCAAGATAAATGCACGTAAACCAAAAGTTTTGGTTTTAGAGGAGAAAGAAAGCCAAAGAAATATAACAAGTAGGTTTGGAAACATTATACTTGAAAAATGAAGGAGTTTAGTTATCTAGGAAGCATCATCACTGAAGGCAATGATAGTAGAGCCGGTCGATAGACGAATATCACTGGCGAAACAAGCCTTCCAAAGGAAAAAGGAGTATTTTAACTAATAAGCATCTAAGCATTGTTACCAAAAGAATATTTGCTAATTCTTTTATATGGACTTTTCGGGAACAAAATTTGGACTCTCCAAAAAGGGAAGTTAATTGATTGGAATAATGGTAATGTGGATCTGGTATAGAATCAGTAGAACAAGTTGGACTCAAAAAAATCCAATGTGGAAGTTCTAAATGAGTTAAGTGAAAGAAAACATCTTATATATCAAGACTATGGAAAAGATGAAAGTGAAATTTCATGGGCATATATTAGACAATGATTTCATCACAAATATATTTGAAGGCAAGGTTCTGGGGCATAGTGGAAGAGGGATGCCTAGAAAATCCTATTTTGAGGACATCAAACATCTTATGGATTTCAGTGGATGTAGTAATATGAAAAGAGCAGCTTCTGAAAGAGCACAATGGTTGCAACTACAAGGCATAGCCTTTAGATCATAATGATATATATTGTTGTGAATAAGTTTAATTTTTATAAAATCAAATAAAGTGGCACCTAAATTGTTTTGTGATGGTTTATAGGAAAACGATTAAGTATTATGAAGTGTTTTAAAAAATAAACACTTGGACTTTGTATTCATATTTTATGAATCATTTCATACTGCATGCCTATGTTCTTGTTAGTGTTTCATTAATGTATAATTATTAAAATAAATTAGATATGGTATTAGATTTCCAATTGAGCCCAAGATTATCTAAGGTCCACTAGTAGATTTTTCCTGGTTCCATTTTACAATAAAGAAACTGTGTAAAATAAGTTTTTAGATTTTTTTATTTCAAATCTTTATTTTGAACAAACTGAAGACAATCCTGGTGTAACAGTATATACATTATTTTTTAATACACTTATTGTTCTAACAAATGGTTTGGACATCCTGTAATTTATTATTCTTTACAGTTTTCCCCTTTGACTGCGGATGATGTCAATACGTCATCATGCCGCCCCTACTGGCTGGTGTGGCAGAACAACACCCTGTCGTACTCTGGTTGTTCAGAACTTTTGGGATGAAAAGTGGCGGGAAGAATTCCCAATACAGGCCCCTGCAAACACCAGCTGCCTTCATTTATGTCCCAGCTCTGCCTTGGTACTGTTGTTCAGAGTTCGAAACATTTTTTAATACCCTACTGCAGTTATTCAAGCTAACAGGTGAGTGGAATTTTATAAGTTTTTGTTCAAAGTTTATTATTTACTGAAATGGTATAATTCTTCATGTAAAGTTTTTTCAAATATTTAAGAGTTGAACCAATACCTAATTCGGCTATTGTCGGTTCTGTTTGTGCGATCCCGCTGAAAGTTATTTTGACTCTTGTGAAATTAGAGTAGAGACTGGTGTAAGTAAGCTTCTTCTTTATGAGATATATGCAAATATGTTCTGTTGATTCCCCCTTTTTTAGTTCATGGACTACTAATATTTGAGTGATTGAGATAAAAATTATTCTTATTCATTATAAATTACAGTACTAGATATAATAAATAGGTTTCAATAAAATGAATATGTTATATTCAGATATATTTCAGTAATTATTTTTCTTTCTTCTTAGAAGAATATGTCTATCTATCTGTTCAGGTCTGAGTGGTTGGCAGACCTGTTTGTTTACAATTCAGAGCTTTCCGTTTAGAGGTTATTAAAATTGACTGAATTATTTCTCAATACTGTTTGTATTTATTCACTTAATATTCACGGTGGGGTTAAGTGTTAACAGTATGTAGATTTATGTATTGCAAAACTTCACGAGGAAAATCAGCTTAGTTTATGCAGCCCTGCACTATATATAAATGCAGAATCAACATTTTGTTTTTAAGCCATTGAAAATATGAGTTGATGGGATTTTTGAAAAATGTTTTCAAGTGTCCATTGATCCTATCTAGGAGATACTGAAAATGAGGTCCGTTCAAAGTTTTACACACACACACATATATATATATATATATATATATATATATATATATATATATATTTGTGTGTGTGTGTGTGCGTGTGCGTGTATATATAAATATATATATATATATATATTTATTTATTTATATTTGCCTATTAATGCTCTAACGGTCACAATTTTTGTCTGATCATTATCAAACTCAATATTTAAACGTTTCATGTCATAATGAAGATCAAGTTCATTAATGGCTAAAATCGGAGCAGTGGGAGGGAGGGTTTAACGGGGGAGAATTTCGAAATACCTCCGTTGTTATGCGTGGGATCAAAAATTTTATAGAATCAATCTTATTGCAAATGTAATGTTCTATAAATGTTGTTATATACATTTTTTGTCTCTATTAAATATTACCTAAGATATTTCCATATTTTAATTTTCGGGCATCAGTAAACCCCCACTCCTACTCATGTCATATTAACTATCATATATATTCATTCCATGGTTAAATAGCAAATATAGTTTTCATTGAACTATCACTTTGTGAGACACATGTAAATTTGAATAAAGTCATGAGTAGAGATTTGTCATTCATTACTCGAAAATGCTTATTTGATCTATACCATTCTCAATTTTATCCGTTTCAGTCAACATTAATGATATTTTTTATTGGCTGAATTCGGACTTGGAATAGTGGTGGCTTAGAGGGGGGGGGGGTTAGAAAATTCAAAATAGCTTCACTATTATGAGTCGGATCATAAAATGTTATAGAACCAATTTTGTTAAACTTTTGATTTTCTACAATTGTTGCTCTATGCATTTATGGTAACTCAAGTATTAAGCGAGTTATTAGTACTTTCTTGTTGTGTCCTTCAGTACCCCCCCCCTCCCTCCTTCTAATGATCAATGTTTTATATATAAATTTAGAATGCTTGGTGATATGATATCAAAAGTGTTATACCAGCACTTGGGAAATCTGCTTAGTTTACACAGCCCCTGCGTGACAGACTTTGTTTTGTGATTGTTTTTTAAAAAAAAAGATCTTAAAACTGCTAATAATGTATCTATTATTTTTCAAAGGTTTCAATGCTAAATTGTTCTCATAATGCAATTATTTTTTTTTAGGTGAATAAGACCTTTAAGGATTGCAGGTACATTCTTTGTTTTATAAACAGATGCCTCGTTATCCAGCTTCTTCTGGAATATGAAAAATTCTTATGTGAAAAATCTCTTCTGATGTTAGTAATATCACAAAGCAGCCAGGAGTCTCCTCAGATATGATCAGTATCTAGAATTCTGCTCCAAATGTGATCTGGCAGTTCAATGAACTTATTGTAAAATATGTAATAAATTTTATTAAAATATGGTGTTCTGTGTATCAAACCAGAAGCAGAAGGATGAATCAATTATACACAGTATTTTTGTTCCCGGGTATATTTTGTTATTATGACCAAACCCTTGCTTCTAGTCTTGGGTGTGGCCGTTAGGAGTGGTGAAAGCCAGCCGTTCCACATTCTAACCACTTTATCAGTAAAGCGTTGAAGCAACAGGTGCTGTTCTCTACTGCACAATGTATAATTATAAAATTTCTTGCTCATGAAGGAGTTCAAAGTATGGAAAGTTTCTAGAGATTGGCATGCAGTTAAGGGCCCAAACATTGTCAAGGACGTGGGCGTTTGCATGACATACAGAATTCAAAGATGGATGAGGACATGTGAAAATCAACAACACAATCACTATCCTCGGCCCATCATTACCGATGAAGACATGCAACTCGGTCGAGATACTCTTTAAGAAAGCTCAGTGAGAATATCACAAATTTCAGAACAGGATGGAATAAGATATGGGAGTTGCAGTAAGCATCATAAACAACCTATATTCTATAAAATGTGTGTCAGATGGGTTCCTCGCCTTTAGACCAAAAATAAGAAGTTGAAACGTTTGTAAGTTTGTCTGAGGGTTATATCAAAGATTGTGAAAGAAGATAATTCGTTTCAGTGTAGGAACGTCATCTGTGACACTACACTCTCATGTCCAAAAAAGCCAGTAATGGATGGGGATGAAAAGGGAGGTAGACCCAGTGAATGTCAAGGTTTGATAGCCAGCTGTCATGGTTCTTTTCAACCAGCAATGCATTTTGCTCATTGTTTTTTGTGTGAGTGATGCACAACCAATGCTGCTCACTATTGCAAGAAGTTGAAAAGGTAAAGGATGTATATCAACCCAATCAAAAGACCAATTCAAGAGATCATTCTCTTCGACAATGCTAGGCCATATTGTAGCTCTATCGGCCTCCAAAATACTGGGAGTACAGTGTTCTCAACTGGATGATACTCTTTATTGGTTGGACCTGTTGTTCTGTGATTTCCATAAGTTTAGATTACGTAAAGAAGCTCTAGGAAGTCGGTGAATATATGTGTGTGTATATATATATATATATATATATATATATATATATATATAAACTCAAACGCAAAAAAAACCGAACACTTAGATTTAGTCTTATAATTTTGTTAAATACTTAATATATATGTATATTAATCTTTTTAATTAAAATAATTGGTTAATCTATAGGTTATTTAAACAAAATCTGCCAAAAGTGAATAATTTTTATTGATTATTTACAAAAAAATACAAAATAAAAAAAGAAAAGATAAATTAACACATTTAAAAAAAAAAATATTCTTCATTTTTATTTCAGTGAATGGTAGACTTCGCTACCCCAAGCGTTTCGGCAATGTAATGTAAGCTCCGGCCTTCCATCTAAGTTTGAAAGACCCTTTATTCTGGACCGAAATAAAAATAAAACATTAATTAAAGAAAATGCTTGGTTAATAATTAAAGATGTTTAAATGTGCGAAAAACTACTTACAGTTTAGAATAGATCAACTTCACGACAAATAAATCTAATCTGAGTTTTATCTAATTGTTCACTAATCCTGAAGGGATTAGTTCAATGGACTTAGACTCTACATTCTCTGTAATAACTAGAATACCCACATAAAGAACACATTGCTGAAAATTAGCTTTTAATACGACAAATATGAAGTGTCCAGTTTTTTTTGCGGTTGAGTGTGTATATATATATATATATATATATATATATATATATATATATATATATATATGACATGGGATTGGAAGGATTTGTGGACAATAAATAGACTCCTTACACAACCAGATTAATTCTTTAATGCAATGATAAAAAGCCATCCTTCTCACTGGGAATGTTATTTATAAAGTGGGAAATGAATTACAATGGAAAAATAAATTATAATTGCCTCTTGTGTTTCAATAAATGCATTTAAGGAATAAATAATTAATAATGTAAAAATGAATATAATAGATTTATATTTCATTCACTCTCAAACTAGTTTAACTGCATTTTTCTCACAAATGTTTTGTATGATAATTCATAATATCTACAAATAATTGCCTTTTGAAGACCATACCTTAATGGTCTTTACTGTTGATGCTCATCATCTTATGGGATGGAGGAGTCATACATTATGATTTAATATTTTATCAACAATTTGAAATGAAAGGGCATATTTGTATATTTTTAAAATTGAATAAATTTACTTTTACATTAATTTAAATATAAATAAAGACATTTCATTGAGTGCGGTAAAAACAGAATAATATGTATTGCTGGCAATCCTAAATGTGTTCGGACATTGTAAGCACACACCATACATACTTTTTAGACAAATTATTCTCGATTTGGGTATTTCGTATACCCGGTCATATTAGGTATGTACCTATGAGTCAGAACGTCTTGGTACCATAATTCTGTCATCCTAATTCTATCATTGACTGGAATCCTAAGTTTATAATGATTTATTAGACAAATTTTCACTAGCTATAAGGAAAGTAATGTATTTTCAGATGGATGGATGCCATCATTATGAGACGTGGATAATTATATATTTTAGATGTACAAGGTTGGCAGTGAAGAGTTGTGATCTTAGATAACTCGATTGTGAGTAAAAGTCCACAAAAGCAAGAGTTTTTTTTTCTCTTCACGGGTTTTGTTTGTGTTAGACCCGTATTTCATAACCTTCTGTGGTTCATGGCTTTCTACGATATCCTTTTCTTTGTCTGACAAAAAATCATCAGCACATTTGAATTGAGCATTGGAAGTTTGTCTTTAATAAGATATTTTTGTAAAGATTCTCAGCCTCATAGAAATCATGAATATCATTCATTTTAAAACAAACAAAAATCTGGGTTTGCCTTAAAACTTGCAGAAGTGCTTGCGTTAGGTCTGTCTGACCTAAACCCCCGTGTTGTTTATCCTTCTACAACAACACAGAAGAAAATGAAATGAAAAGGAACAGGTATGCACATAGGACATATATATTTCCAATCATGGAAATGTATGGTACAACTGAAATTGTGGAAATGAATAAATGTAGAGTTGTGTCGGTGGAACCTTGGGGGTTCTGAATGTGTGCTCCTATGTAGTCAAATAATTAATTAAGAAATCAATTACTCTATTGTTAATTGTTATTGTGGCTCAATTATATTTTTGTAAATAAAAAAATATGTATATATATTAAATTTTATTTACATATATGAAATTTTATTATACACATTTTTCAGCCAAATAGAAGGCCTTCCATAACCTTAAAGCTATAAGACAAAAGATTAATACATCTATCTTAATATCTGTCATTTCCTTTTATCTACACTGGTGTTTAAATCTCTGCTTCAGTTGTGATTAAAATGAATGTTAAAACACTTAGTAAAAAATATACGAATTAGTTGGGTAATGTACATTTCTTACAATCGAGTGCATTAACGTACTTCAAATTAAAAAGGATGAAAAATTCATATTGTGAATAATTTATGTTTAATTATATTAGTTAGGTTATAAAAATATTAGTCTTCAGTACACGTTACAACTTCATAACAATAAAGGCATTTTTACATTATTTTTTATTAACTTTCTTAGGTTTATTATGTTTCATAGTTGCACATTTAGGAATATGTCTCTCAGCTGCTGCTTGGTTAAATTTTCGTCCACAATGAGGACATGGAGTGTAGTCGGAAGTATCTAAGGGTGGTGGTGGTGGCAGATCTGAAAGCTTTCCTCCTTTTGCCAAGTGTTCTTTAACTTGCTTCGCAGCTCGTATGTTGGCTATGAATTCTTCATGTTTTTTCCTCCAGTCACTTTTACGTGGTGCCTAAAAATATGAATTAAATGATATTACCTTATAAATAAATAATAAAAATCAATTATTTCCTTATTGCTATACAAAAATAAGTGTACTTTGTTATTACTGTTTTTGTCATTGAGTAATAATACTGTCCCCAACCAGCCAAATCTACTACATGGCTTTGTATAATGTATTTCCAATTTCATTAACCATATGATATCCTAGAAGCTATACAATGGAATAGTCTAACTATTATTTTAGAAGTTAAGAAACTAGACATCTGATTAGGAACAAACCTTGCAACTTCAGATATATAACTTTAAGAAAACATTTAAAGGCATTTAATAAAATCCTTATTGATAAAAAATGAAAAATAATATTGTTAAAGTACTTACTGCAGGAGTAGACTTTTGAGGTGCTCCTCCTTTTTTGCTGATATAGGGTTCTGCTTCAGTGCCTGCAAGCCTTTGTTTTGCTGGGTCAAATATTTTCCTTTTCTTAGTTTTTGATTTTTTACATATTTTTTCATGAAGCTCTATCCGATCTGATGCAAAAGATCTTCCACAAATACTGCACTGTGGCATATCAGGATTAGAATTGGTTTTTACTTTTTCTGTTGAAGAATTGACGCTTTCAGCTTTACTTGTTGAATTAAGTTGTGTTGAATTTATTCTTTCAGCTTTAGCTGGCGAATTAAGTGATGTTGAATTTACTCTGTCTCCTTTGGCTGGTGAATTAAGTGGTGTTGAATTTGTTTTTTCAGTTCTAGCTGGTGAACCGAGTGGTGATGCATTTATTTTTTCTGATCTAGCTGACGAATTAACTGAGGTTGTATTCATTCTATTATTTTTAGCTGGTGAATGGATTGGTGTTTTGACTTTGCCCAATACATGGCTTTCTGATGACTGGTGATTTTTGTCATTGGAAGTCTGGAATTGAAAAATAATATATAATTGCTACAATGTTTTTTGAAAATCACTTTAATTTATTGAAAATTCATGACTTCTAAATACAGAAGTGGGCAGTTTGTATTAAGCCTATGATCAGTATCATTACTAAATTTCAGACTTTTATAAACCTCATATCAGAAAAGTAAATATTTGAAATTCTCTATTTACCTCTATTGTTTGTAAATTTATATTGTAAAAAAAAAAACCTTATCTTTTATTTTACTTAAAAATACAGTGTAAATTTTGCTTACCTTATTCAAGGACTTTAATTTTTCATCATCTTTTTTCTGTGGAGTGGCTGATTTTCTTAAGTCAGAGTTCTTTGGTTTAATTCCCACATCATCTCCCTAAAATATATACAGTATGTAAAATTAAATATATATTTTAAATTAGTTAATTAACACACAATGGAATACTATAGAGTATAACGTATGATCTAGCACATTAAACAATGATTAAAAATGTCATCCTATGTTTTTCATATTTTAATGTTCTTAAGCATGAGCCACATGTATGTTCTGAACAAATAGATAGAAAGCTATCGGAGCAGTGATCAAGCACTCTGACAAAAAATAAGTTGTGTAATGAAAATAAATTTACTTCCCGTAATAGTGCCTGTAAGAGATGTCAGAGAAATAACTACTCCAAGCCAATAAGCTTTACAGACGGAAATCTAGGTTGAAAAACCTTGTATCAGATTTAAGTTTTAGGGAGCCTTGATTGGAAATGTTCAAAGGGGAAAAACGAATTACATAAAATGCATTCTCTGGAAAGAGGAGATGTGTGAAAGGAATGCCTCTTTGTAAAACGAACGATTATAAAGCTAGAAAACTTGTGGAGATACAGAAGCATTTTCAAACCAGAACCAGAACTTCTTGATGGGTAAGGAAACCTCACAGAAAGTGATAAAATGACTAGGTGGATCCAGTACAGCAGTAAGGCTGCTAAATACAAGTCCTAAATTCTGGCACCCCCACACATGGGGGAATACTTTGGTGTAGTCATTGAGAAAGTTGAGTCATCTGATAGAGATCAAATCAATTTGTCCTGTCTCTGAAAAATAACAATGATCCAGACCATGACGAATATTCTCAGATTTACTGAAGTAGCTTAATTATTATATAGGAGGACACTATTATATAGGAGGAGGCTCATCATTTCATTTAAGAGATTTGGATAAAAGACAAAAATGACAGCAGAATGTCAGGGACAATATTCTCTCTCTTCCTTTTATATATATATATATAAAAGGGCAACAAAATTAATTGCAAAAATTATAGTGGCATAGTGTTTCTTCCTACTGTTTATAAGATTCTGTCAGTGACTGAGAATTGAGGCAATATTGCAAGAGCACCAGAGCAGATTTAGATCAGCAGTCGATCATATATCTATCACCTCTTTTCAATTGGCAAAAATGCCTGAAACAGTTTATGAGTACAATATTCATCTTCATCACCTCTTATTAATATTTTAATGAAATGGGATACATTGCGAGCTTATAAGATTGGCGTGAATGACTGGGTCATAGGCAAGGTCAAAACTGGAGTTGACATTACGAAAACTGATACTTTTGAAGTTACCAATAACTGAAGTGAAAGGAACACAAACAATGTTTAACTTCACCCTGGCAGTGGCAATCCGAAAAATTATGACATACGCTGGAGGTACCATATTCCATGGTGCTCTGGAATTCTAGAGCCCAGCAGTCAACCTGGAAATATATTGCATGGAGAAAGGTTTTGCAAGGTTTGGAGGCCCGGGATTGCAGGGTCCATGTTCCAAACAGCACAAAATGGCTTAACAGGGTTGCTTTTTAGGTCTGAAGTACCTAGTAGTTAGTTAATTTACACACAACAGTTGTCACTGATGGTGTGATTATGCAATCTCCTTTCCAATAGAATATTTTTTTGTTACATATTCTAATTCGTTGCTCGAACATCTCTCAAAAAATAGTTGGATGTTTTGAATTGAATATCCATTGAGTAAACCAAAAAAAAAAACGCTTAAGAATGAATGAAGTGAAGTTTAATAGGGAGTCAATGCACTTTCATAATGAATAAGATCACAGTAACAGACTGGTAAAACTAAGGTTTAGGCACAAATATTGGTTAGTATGCTATAAGCAAGCATTCCGTACTATGCTTATTATTCTTTGTTGATGTACTTAGGGATATGCCATAAGGAAATTAAATGTTATTCACATAATTTGCTTACCAAATTTTTCTGTGGAGATATGGCGAGTTTCTTGATATCTTTACTCAGGGGTGCAGAAGGTGATTTGAGTCTATCTCCAATTCTTGGCTGGGGTATTTTGGATATTCTTTTCTTTGCTGATGTGGACTCAACATTTTGACTCTGCATTGTTCCTCCAATATTAGGTAGTTTTTTGAAAAAATGCGCTCGATCCGGTAAGGACTGTGACAATGCTGTATTGTTTTCTAAAGTTGGGGACGATTTTCTCTGGTTATCAGTATTACGTTCAGAATTGGCGTTGCTCTTATTCTTCAGTGGTTCAAGAGGATAGCTTCTGTCCCAACCTTTTCCTCCACGGCGTTCCAGGAATAGTTGACGTACTTTTCCTTGATTCAAATTAGCTGTCCAAACTGCGTCCGGTTCAGCCAGCAATGAT
Organism: Riptortus pedestris; assembly: GCA_019009955.1. NCBI lineage: Eukaryota > Metazoa > Arthropoda > Insecta > Hemiptera > Alydidae > Riptortus > Riptortus pedestris. The sequence continues at coordinate 51,941,135 of CM032233.1, read as the reverse complement.
CGTGAACTTTTAAACTTGTTGTATGGCCCCTAAAAACAAAAGATCTATTAATATATGGAAATATGATGTAGAGATTATTGATAAGTCATATATGTTCGTTTTTCTCCCTAACTGATTTCGTGTATCAAGTTTTTTTTTTTATTCTTATTTTAGCCGTTAGTTTAGTTACCTCGTTGTATTATATTTTGTCCTGAGGATGCGTCTTGTGCACCTGAAACTTGTTGAGAAATAAAAATGATTTAATAATTATTTGATGTTTTAATTTTTGTTGACCTTCCGCGATAGATTGGTTAATTGGAGTTAAATATGTCATATTTCACCATGTAAATAATAGTTTCTAAAAGAAACGTAAATGTATTCAGCGAACAAATGTCCACAGTTTTGGAGAAATACAGAGATAGCTTCAGCTCGCATTCTATTTTCTAGTTTGCCCTTATTAAAAGTCTATATAATGTTTGAAATAATAATTGTAGTAAATAATTTGAGAAGTAACACGTCTTATATAAAATTTTTCAATGTGAACAAAATAACGGTGATGGTTATCTAAGCCCCTTTTTCCTCTTGGTAAAATTAGGCCATGGACGTGTTATAATCACAAGTATTTTACACACACACAAAGTAAAAAATAAATCGATTGACAAAAAAATAAAGAAATTGGCAGTTATTCACTTTCTATTCAGATAGCGATTCTGGACTTCCATTAATGGTGACCCTTTGATGGGTCTGTAAAAATAATTCTCTGCTCTTGAGCGTACCTATGCTGCAGGCTCTGAAACATACGTTCATGTGCTTGCCGACTATACTACAATTCATATATAAACATTTCCCACTCATTAACTAGTTTTTTAAGGAACAATCCCCATATCCTGCCACACTTTCTCCAAGCTCTGAGAAAAAGGACTAAAGGCGTGAAATACAATAATTCTGTTATTATCCGAATTAGAGAAAAACATATAGAATAATAATTTGGTAATAAGGTTGAGTATATTACACTTACCGATCGGTCTCCTAGTAACAAAAATGTAAAGATTTTGAAATTTTACTCATACTTCCTAGTCTGATTTTAGGATTAAATGAACTAATTCTTTATTGCACATGATTTGGCTCTATATCGAGCATGATACTGGCCGAATAAAAGTAGCGAGTTGTATATCATTGAGTATAATGAAATTTGATAACGTAATTTCGCACATTTATATATGTATCTAACATAGTAATGCTCCGATGGAAACAATTCGTGGTATTTAAGGATTGAAGAAGACCTTTCGTAATGTGTTGCTGGCTTATTGTTGAAATGTGATGAGTAGAGTCTGGGGTTTACTAAAGGCTGACCATTTAGAAAAGTCCATCACGCAGGGGCTGCTTTATCTAAACAGATTTCCCACGTGCGTCACGAAATTTGCATTTATCTCAAAACGCAAAAGTTCAATAAGAACAATATATGGCATTTAGGCTTCAAATAAAGTTCTTCATAATATAACAGCTTTTTGTTAATATGACACGAGTAGGAGTGGGGGTTTACTGATGCCCAAAAACTAAAATATGGAAATATCTCAGTTAGTGTTCAATTTAGAGAAAACATGTATATAACAACATTTATAGAACATCACATTTGCAATAAGATTGATTCTATACATTGACTGATTCTATATATAATTCTTCATTCGGACGAATAACAACAGAATATTTCGAAATTCTCCCCCAATAACCCCCCCCCCCCCCTTATCTTCATTTTTACATAAAACGTTTAAATATCGAGTTTGGTAACGATTTGACAAAAATTGCGACTGCTAGAGCTTTAACAAATATATATATATATATATATATATATATATATATATATATATATATATATATATATATATATATACAGTTTTGAACAGACCTCATTTTCGTCATCTCCTGGGTTGGATTGATGGACATTTGAGGAAATTTTTCAAACATCGCGTTATGAATACGCACCTGAGAAAGAGTTTTACGAATATGATGAAGGTTCTCATTTTGCTGAGCACCTATTGTACTTACTGCTGAAATATTTCGGAACATTTAGATTATTTCAGAAATGTTAGCTGCTATCAAGGTATAGGTCGGTGTAAAAATCAGAAAAATACTTGACGCAAAGCCGGAAAATATCTAGATGCTCCCTTTAACTGTTAAAACACTTTCATTTTGTTTGGCTGTGCAAGAAAGAAAAAATCAAAATTACTACTTTCTTTTTCCTCATACTGACTGGTACCTGACAGAAGAGAATTGAAAATATTATTTAGTATTCATAGATTACTAATGTTATATTTCAATAGGATTTCAGCATTGCAACGGAATAGGAAGGTCGCTATTCTAAAGATAAATTCGTCAATATTCGTCTAATCGCCAGTTCATGCTGCTCCGCTATAACATGGGAATGACAACAGAATTGATGTTATCCGTATTTGATGAAGAGATAGGGGTATCACTTATTTAGAGTTACAGTTCATCCAGTGTTAATATTTCGGCAAACATATTTATTTCAAACCACGAACGACGGTTCCACATAGTCTATTGCGTTTTTCAAGTAAAGCAGTTTATCACTGTACGCTTTTTCTTCATTTTAAATGCCAAGTCTTGTTAACATAGCATTCTCCCTTAGGATGAACTAGAGATCAGATTGTGAGATGTAGTAATCTGTGTGTCATTTCAGCGTCAGGGGAATCTGTTTAACTTAGCGGACTTGCGAGATGAGCTTTTCGTTTCACATATTTTAAAGTCGTTTTTTGCCATTTCTGGAAATGGTATCTCTTTGAAAAATTGAAATCACTCCTTAAACTTCTGGACCGAATTAAATGAATATGTATTACAGGCAGGGCCGGCTCAAGGCAAAATACTGACCCGGGCAAACAACCGTTTTGTCGCCCCCCCCCCTAAAAAAGGGGGGTCCGGGGGCCCTCCCCCGGAAATTTGTTCAAAATAGGGTTTAGAATACTGAGTTTTGAGGCATCTTAAGTGGTAGTTATCAATCAAAATATTATCATATTTTCAAGTGAAAAGATAAGATGACTGAAAAAGTATGTAGGCCATCACCTTTTTGCATACATTATAGTAGGCTGTACGTTTTTCGTTGAAAAGGGTAAGTTAAAGAGTTGAAAAGGGGTTTAACAAATGAAGATTTTAGTCCAAGTAGTTTTACATATACGTATATTTTACAAACACAAACTTGTGCTAGGCGAGCGAGACATCAAAACAACCCAAGTCGCCCTCCCCTTCGTCTCGTCATAACTACAGTAGCTAGGTACTGAAGGTCAGTGCCCTACGTAAAACGCTTTCTCAGCACATTCAGTGGCGCGTTCGTAAACAACTACAATACATTGTGTGTTTTTGAGTTAGCTTATATTAAAAAAAGTTTATAAAAGAAATTTACGCAAGAGAATACAAAATATTAACTTTATAAAATCGAAAACGAAATTTTTCACTACTTGGGCGTTTGGTCGCCCCCCTGGCTGCGTCGCCTCGGGCAGTCGCCCGGGTTGCCCGGCCCTTAAGCCCCCCCTGATTACAGGAAGGTCATGCAAAACTATAAACCATATTAATGTTCTTTCAGGCAAAGTGAAACTGGGCTTCACCGGTAATTATATCACAATTTGGCGAACCTCTTAAACTTATTTTGCTAATAGGCACACAGCTGAAATTGATTATTTAAAGTAACTTTTGTCGTATATTAAATTTTAAAAAATATGCACAAAGAAACTGCTGTCCAAATCAACAATTTAATAGTTCGGAAACCACTGAATTGCTTTAACGGAAACATGTTTATATACTGTTGATAAACTACCTTTGACTAAAGTCTATTAGGTTATATGCTAATACGTACATATTACTTCAAGCACTTCCATAGGGGTTGCAAAATGAAATATCTCGGAATTATGTTTCCTTTTCGTTTCCGGCAAATGTGACTTAGCTGAAGATATTTAAAGTAATTTTTGTTGTATATATTTTTATCGTACAGTAATTTATAAGATGTATGCACGTAAAACTAAAGCTTGAATCAATAATTTAATGTTGCGTTCTGTTATACAACTATTGAAATTTTATTGATATTGATTTATAATTAGGACAAACATTTATTTTTCTTATCTACTTTAAATTTTAAGCCATAAATTTGGCTATAAGTGCACTCATTCACCCGATTTTGTCTTCCTTAAAGTAAGTCGGGGGCAGTTTACCAGTTTCCATTTAAAGATTTTAGTATTGACTGTGGATAAAAGCCTAGACTGGTTCGGCCTTATTGAAGAATAAGTAAGAAACTAAAATCGCGAGTGGCGAGTTCGATTCCCGCCTGGGCAATAGGAATCCTTAGTCCTACTCTAGTTAGAAAAGGGTAGTAAACAGTAGATAACCCGCCCCAATTAGCCGTTGTAGCAAAAAGTGGACTTTAATAAATAATAATAAAAATCTTCCAATAGAAAGTCTATTATGAATATACTATGGTTATTTCCATAGTCGGTTAACTTTATACGTTATGCATTGGGTTAACGTAAAAAATCATATTTTAATGTTTAAATTGCAGAAAAGAACAGTAAGGTTTATATTCAACAGAAACTCGAGAAACTCTTGTCGGTCCTTTTTAAGAAATAAAAAATAATGGGCTTTCCCTGAATATTGTTTGAGAAACAAAAGAAGAACTTGTTTTACAAAAATAGTATAACGCATAAAAATGAAATAAGATACAAGAATATGCGTCAAACCCACAAACATAAATATTTCAAAAAAAGCCTATCATTTTCAGAAATAGAACTCTTTAACGTTTTGCCAGAATATGTTGTTTAAAAATAAATTAAAGAACTTCATGTCATAAGGATGGTTTTATACACAAGAAGAATCCTATAAAAATGTTCAATTATTAAATATAACTACAATATATTTTTCATAAAAATCAGTAAAAAAATAATTATTGACCAGGTACATTGTCTATTTAAGGAGGGACATGTTCTCATCATTTATAAAGCTTGTCATCCTTTAATAAATTTGTAAGTCAATAAATTAGGAAATGTACGTTAGATATATATTTAGAGTAGTATTAAGATTGTTAAAGAAATTAATTAATTTTTTATAGTTCTTTAAATTGATTGATTTTATAGAATGTATTCATGGAATTTGAGCTCAATTAATTGACATAATATTAGTAAGTTTTTTTAGAAAACAAAACTATTTGATGTATTCTATTATATTATGTTAGCAATTAATGGAAATAAATACAATTCATATCATTTCAAGTGAGTCAGTCTTGAAATATTGTTTAAAATCACATTGACGTTATTTATTTTTTATAAAAATAAGTATGAAAGCCTTCCGATTGTTTAATTCTTAGAACTTAATTATTTAAATAAAAGGACGTTACATAAAGACTTGCATAAACTGCATATTTCTCAATGACGTAATCCATGTGCACATCCCTTGAATATTTTGAAAAATGAGAGTGGAAAACTTCAAAACTCCACTAAAATGCAAAGGTTATCTATGTTCCAGAAAGGAATAAAGGATATAAAGAAAACTGTGATCTTTTCAGCGGGAATCGTAAAAATATTGTAAGTGAACCCTTACGATGGATGTAATTAATTCATATTCCTTCTTCACTCATCAATGATTTCTATAGGAAAGTTCGGTACCAGAGCTAGTACATATACAAGTTATTGGGTGCTTTGTGGAGACAGCAGACCTGTATATTTATGAGGGAAAGCTCATGAAAATGTGGTCCAACCTGCCAAAAACGTCAGAGAATTAGGATATTAATCTTTGCAATGCAATTCACCTCAGACCTACCCTCCTCCCAATGCACTACTTTTGTTTTATAATTTTTTGTTGTATAATAAGGTATAAAGCAAGTAATTTGCGTAGATATATTGATATTTTCAACAATTCTTTCCAAAATGAACTAACTACCCAGGTACGTATATTAAAATAAATAATAATAATCCTTAATAATTTGAATCTATGTTATTTTTAACGCCCGTAAAAAATTGTCCTAAGTAAAGTATATTGCCCCCCCCCCCCCCATCCATCCTCTTCTCTTCTTACCAGGGGCCCCATTCCGTTTTTATGGAGGACATTAAACGTCGAAATGGGGCCTGCAATTCGTTGCTGGCTATTAGGAGAATATGCCCGATCAGGAGCTCTGCTCCTAGTTGGCCAGGCCCTAGGAGGGAACTCCATGTCATCTAGCGGCGGGTTCACCAGTTACTCAGCAACTACTTCAAACGCTCAATAGGGTGCGCTGTTTTGATCCCTATCCCAATTCTGTGATTCTTTATTTCCAATATAAAAAATAATCCATGAGAAACGTCAGTTTCTCTCTAAGGGCGATTTATGGCCCATTCAGATGGTTTATCGTCCATTTTACCTAGACATAAACGTCGAAATGGGGCCTGAAATTCTTGGCTGGCTATTAGGAGAATATACCCAAACAGGAGCTCTGCTCCTAGTCGGAGAGGCCCTAGGAGGGAACTCCATGCCATCTAGCGGCCGTGTCACCAGTTGCTCAGCAACTACTTCAAACGCCCAACAGGGTGCGCTGCATTGACCGCTATCCCTATTCTGTGCCTACAGCTTCCATGACTAAAAAGCCCTTCATGCCGGGCCTCCATAAACTAAGCGGATTTCCCACTTGTGAGAATATTGTAATGACCACATCTCACCATCTATTCTCTATTTCTCCCGGATTAAGAAACCTATCCATACAGAAATTAAAATGTTAGCTCGACCTAAAACAAGCAGGTGTTTACAAAAGCCTTATACAAAAAAATAAAATAAACTAGATTATTATTCGACCACGAAAAAACGTGTATAGAACAATAGATTTAGAAAAATCCAACAACATTGGTTATATAGAATTTTTCAATTAAGTTACAATGATTATATTTTATTTTTGAATGGTAAAGATTGGCAGGCTTTGTATAAGTATTTGTGTGTCTCACAATGATATCGAAAATTCTAAACTGATGAATGCAATAATTAAATAAATATTCTCTGTATTTGAACTTTGTAAATATATGAAACCATGAATGAATAGGCAGAACTCAACAGACGGACGACATAGTACAAGGTGTATGCTTGTGTGTATTTTTTAGAAAAAATTTCTTCTATCTTTATTATTTAAAAAAAATGTAAATTTGTAATTTATTACTTGCCAATGTTCTAAATAAACATACTTTATTATTATTATTACTGGGGAGATTTATACTAAGAAAAACTGGTGTAAAATCCACCCAATATGGATTTATAATTTTGATATATGTTAAGGGCAAATTAAAACTTTAAACTGGAGCAGGAGTGGGGGTTATAAGGGAGACCTGAATATAAAAATAGCGATATTTCGTTTCCTATTGCCTCTTAGGCAAATATGCTCACAAAAAAAGTTGTTTATTTTGTTATTTAAAATAACTTTTGTTTTATACACTTTTCTAGTATACCGAAGTATAAAAGAGTTATACACTAAAAACTATAGCTGGAGTCAACAATTGTAGTTGGCACAAAAGACTCAACCGAACTAAACGAAACTCGGTATGTGTATAAGCACTAACTTCTCCATGATAATAAACTGTACAAACATTTCTAGGGACAAACAAGAGTGGGGGTTATAAGGGAGTCCTGTAATTATAAATAGCGATAAATTAGTTTATTTGTAATTTAGAGTAACTTTATTCTTCAAATCTACATTTCCCCCCCCCCCATAAGTCGCCCAACTGACCCTTACGGGGGAAAAATGCGCCCAGACGGGAAGTGCAGTTGCACACGTAGAAGGATTGCCAAAAACAAAATAGAATCTTTCCGCCTCAAATGATTTCCCGAGCGAAGCCGAGTACCTTAGCTAATATATATATATATATATATATATATATATATATATATATATATATATATATATATATATATTCAAATACGAGGTGTGTATTATATAAATATATAATGAAAGGAAGTTTATATAAATATATAGTGAAAGTGTGTAATAAAATGAAAGGAAGGGCGTTAAAAGGAAAATAAAAAAATAATACCTTGAAATATGATGCAAGGGAGAGGAATATAAACATACATACATATTCTAACTAACAGTAAAGAAATCTTTAGCCATCAAACATCAAAGGGAATAGAGACCTTAGACTTGAGAGAGGAAAGGCGAAATGACCTATTTCCTTTTAACTATTATTTTAAATGGTTAGTACTTATGAGTGCTCTATGGCCACTGTGTTCTGCTTCCTTTTAGCAAATTTCCCTGAAGGGAAATCAGCTATTGAGGTTGTACGCATGACGCGATTTTCGAAACATTTCTCAAATGTCCATCGATCGTATCTAGTAGATGACGAAAATGAGGACCGTTCTAAATTATTTATATGTTTGTCTGTTACCGTTCTAGAGGTCGCAAGTTTTGTCTTATCGTTGCCAAACTTAATATTTAATAGTTTTGTGTAAAAAGAAAGATCAGGTTCGTTAATCCCCACTCCTACTCATTTCACATAAACAATACTCTGTTATATAATCAAACACTTTATTTGAAACTTAAATACAGAATATTGTTCTCATTGAAAATTTATTTTTTAAGATAAATGCAAATACGTCGCGCACTCCTGAAATCTGCTTAGTTAACGTAGAACCTCGGTGACGGACTTTTATTTATTGTTTACATGTGTTCAGAAATATGTATCTTTATGAATGCGAGTTCACTGATCCACGGACCCCCAATTTTACCCATGGTGGGGGAGGGGGGGGGGTCGCTACGACCTCATTGAGCCTTCTACGGTAAATCAAGACTCTAATCCTTTCCCCAAGGTCATTCACTGCCATTTGACATTTGCACCACTATTGTTAAATGCTACTCGTAAAGTGACCCCATTATCCACCTGTAAATATAAACTTAGATTACTGTTTAAAGAAAATAGTTACCCAAGCAAAATAATTGAGAGTGGAATTAAAAAGGCAGAAAAAAAATCATTTATTCCAAATTAAAAAACGTGGAAATAAATTTCGAATTTAATCCAAATATTTTTAAATTTACTGACGATTTCTTTTCAGATATAGATATACGTAATAAGAAAAAAAGACGAATTTCATTAGACAATGTGGAAGGAAATAGGCTAGTAAAAAAGCAAAAGCTAACAAGTGGGGAATTAAAATTAGAAACAATGAAAAATAAAAAGAGAAAGATGGACGATGTGGTCGACCAGATGGTAAATACAAAAAAAAAAAAAGCTTCAACAAGCATCAATAACAGATTTCTTAGCGTTAATAATTTTTCTAACAAACAGATGAGTAAAAATAATAAACTTAATACTCACATTTTATTGCAAAATAGCAAAAAACAATTAAATGAGAAATTAGATAAAATAACCGTTCTATTCATTCAATTACCACCCACAAATAAATAGAAAACTGAAAGTAATTTTATGTTGGGGTATGTAATATAACCCGGAAATATAACAATATTATATAAAAATATTTTAGTAGAATTAAAGAAAAAGCAATAGAATCGAAATATAAATACAGTATATACGAAATAAGCTGTAACACTAGCAATGGAACATATACTGGTGAATTCTCGCAGCTGCCAAATAAAAGGTTAAAGCAACACGTAAAAACAAAAACTGACAATAATGAAAATAAAACTGCTTTGACGGATCATTCCATCTCCAGGAAACACACCTTCACTTTTGAAAGAATTCAAACAATTGATAAAGAAAGAAATAATACTAAACGAAAAATAAAAGAGAATATTCACATAATAAAAAACGGGGGAAAAAACAGTAAACAAAAAAAACAGAAATTAAATACCTCAATATATTTATTCTATAACATTTTATCTTAAAATAATCGATTTTAAATTATTATGTAAAATAATCGAGTTCAAGGTTGACATGTAACTAAATAACCGATATGTAGTCAGCTGACGCAACATACTTCCGGAATCTTAGTACCAACGACCTCCCCAGTGAGGAAGGAACAGTCGCAACGAACGAGCATTTCAGAAATGTAAGTAGCAATCAGTTATAAGATTTAATAAATATGTCTTGTAAGTAGGCACTTATTAATGCAATATCTAGCATAGAATTAACGTTATTATTTTTTTAAACTAATGTTACTATTTTTTTGAAAAGGAATAGCCCCTGAAGAGGTGGTATGTAAGCCACGAAACATGTTGGGCAATAATAAAGAAGGCGGGGAATAAAGTTCACACGGAAAAAATGTTTTTTATTGGAGACCCTTGCCAGGAAACTATAGAGAACATTTATTGAGGTCGTATTCATGACGCGATTTTCGAAATTTTTTTTCAAATGTCCATCGATCCTACCCAGGAGAAAATGATGTCCGTTCTAAACTATATATATATATATATATATATATATATATATATATATATATATATATATATGTCTGTTAACACTCTAGCGGTCGCAATTTTTGACCAAACTAGGTATTTAATCGTTAATTAATTAATCGTATGTAAAAAGAAAGATCAAGTTCGTTAACGGCAGAAATCGGACCAGTGGGAGGGGGGGTTTTAGTGGGGGGCTTTCAAAAATTCGAAATATCTCCGTTACTATACGTCGGATTGAAACATTATATAGGACCAATCATATTGCAAATTAAATTTACTATAAATATTGTTATATACATTTATTTTCTATCTTGAATATTAACGGAGATATTTGCCTTTATATTAAGTGTAACGGACGAGCTATGGCCTCTTCTATTCATTCCCGCCGAAAGCTAGTTCGGCCGCTTCCGTGACTGCTCGACACTCTTATGGAGATATCTCTATTGTATGACTTTTCGTGGGAAATCTGATTAGTTTACGCAGCCCCTGCGTGACGGACTTTTTGTTGTTTACATGTGTTCAGAAATATGTAACTTTTTGCGAGTCCACTGATCCGCGGAACCCCTGGTTCCTTGCATGGTGGGGGGGGGGTCGTTACGACCTCATTGAGCCTTCTACGGCCAAGACTCAAGGTCATTCATTGCCAGGTGACATTTGCACCATATTGTTTAAATGCTACTTGTAAAGAGACCATTATCAACGAAAGCCCAGGGCGTTGACGAAGCAAGAATACCTAAGTAATTATTTTTTTTTTTTTTGATAATTTTACCTCTTCATGTTTGATGGCGGTGTATGTATTGGAGATGACTAAGCCGAGCAGTGCTGGGGCAAGAGGTAGGTGGAAGGAGTGGGATCTCCAGTCTCTCACTCCTGACTAACCTTCGCCTGCCCACGCTGTCCTTTTACCTCCAGCCACTCGCATGTTCCCAGCACAGCTGTTCCCACTCCCCGGCCCACTCTTACACCGATCGCCGAGAAATAAAATTTAGTAAGCCTTAAGTAAAAGTAATCTTATTTCCAGTAACGTGTGGGCACACGGTGAAAGTCATTCATGCAGTTGTACCTCTACTATAGAACGTCCTTCATACAGGGGCTGCGTAAACTAAGCAGATTTCCCACGTGAAGTTTTACAATAGAGAAATTTCACGAGAGCTGAACAGTTAAGGAAACTGCCGACCTAGCTATTGACGGGAAACTCTCATCCGTTATCCGCCCAGATTTAATAAAAATGCAAATATATCGGTTAATATTCAAGATAGAGAATTAATTTATATAACAATATTTATAGTAAATTTAATTTGCAATAAGATTGATTCTGTACAATTTTTTGATCCGACGTATAGTAACGGAAATATTTCGAATTTTCGAAAATCCTCCCCTCTAAACCCCCCCCCCCTCCCACTGGTCCGATTTCAGCCGCTAACGAACTTGATCTTTCTTTTTACATAAAACGACTAAATATCGAGTTTGGTTACGATAAAACAAAAACTGCGACCGCTAAATATATATATATATAACAGACAAATATATATATAATTTTGAACGGACCTCATTTTCGTCATCTCCTGGGTAGGATCGAAGGATATTCCAAGAAAAGTTTTGAAAATCGCGTCATGAGTACGACCTCAATAGATGATTTCCCATAAGGGAAATCTGCTGAAAGTCTCTTACGCAGGAGCTGCGTAAACTAAGCTTCAAAGCTAACCCCCCCCCTTCGACTGGTCCGATTTCAGCCATTAACAAACTTGGCCTTTATTTTTACAAAAAAAGGTTAAATAACGAGTTTGGAAACGATTAAGCAATAATTGGGACCGCTAGAGCGTTAACAGACAAATATATATATATATATATATATATATATATATATATATATATATATATATATATGAAATATATAATTTTCGTTATCTCCTGGGTAGGATCGGAAGGACATTTGAAAAAAGGTTTTGAAAATCGCTTCATGAGTACGGCCTCAATAGCTTAAGGGTAATCTGCTAAAAGTCTCTCACGCAGGAGCAGCGTAAACTAAGCTGATTTTCCACGAGAAGGTTACAGTAGATAAATCTACCGTGGATGTTAAATGAATAAATAAAAACGGTAATGAGAAGTCATTCAGTCAATTTAAAAGTTAATGATCTCTACAACGGAAACAGGTTAGCAAACATCACAGCCCTGAATAGATAGATTGAAGTATTCTAGACAGGAAAGAATAAGTCCGTCACGCAGGGGCTGCGTAAACTAAGCAGATTTCCCACGTGAAATTTTACTATAGAGAAATCCACCTAATAACAACAGTAGTAGTAGGGAATCTCTAAACCTATTCACGAGGGACGTAGTTACCGAAACGGCCCGCACTAGCTATCGGCGGTGGGTCCCGAACATAGCCGACTCCTGCCGACCATACACATGCATACAAATGCAAATATCTCGGTTAATATTCAAGATACAGAATAAATGTATAGAATAAAATTTACAGTAAATTTAATTTGAAATAAGATTGAATTTATACAATTTTTCGATCCGACTTACAATAACAGAGATATTTAGAATTTTCAAAATTCCCCCTCTAAACCCCCCCCCCCCTCCCATTGGTCCGATTTCAGCCATTAACGAACTTGATCTCTCTTTTTACTTAAAACGCTTAAATATGAAGTTTGGTAACGATCAAACAAAAATTGCGACCGCTAGAGCGTTAACAGACAAATATATATATATATATATATATATATATATATATATATATATATATATAATTTTGAACGGACCTCATTTTCGTCATCTCCTGGGTAGGATCGATGGACATTTGAGGAAATTTTTCAAAACTCGCGTCATGAGTACGACCTCAATTAATGAAATATATCTGAATATAACATATTAATTTTATTGAAAACTATTTACTATAGCTAGTGCTGCAATTTTTAAGCAATCTGAATCATTTTTATCTTAATCACTCAAATTTTAGTAATCCAAGAATAATATAAGGGGGGGGGAGGGAGTCAAGAGAACATATTTGCATATATCTCACAAAGTAAAAGTTCAATGAAAAACAATATTTGGTATTTAACCTTGTAACGAAGTGGTTCGTAATATAACAGCTTATTGTTAATATAACATGAACTGGAGTGGGGATTTACTGAAAGCCGAAAACTATGAAATCCATAACTCTCGGTTAATATCCATGATACAGAAAATATGAATTGAATAACATTTATAGATTATACAATTTTCAAAAAAGATTGATTCTATACATTTTTTCGATCCGACATATAGTATCGGATATATTTGGAATTTTCGAAATTCTCCCCTTTAAACACCCCCTTCCACTGGTCCTAATTTAGCCATTAACGAATTTGATCTTTCTTTTTACATACAACGTTTAAATATCAAGTTTGGTAACGATTAGACAAAAATTGCGACCACTAGAGCGTTAACAGACCAAGTTATATATATATATATATATATATATATATATATATATATATATATATATATATATATATATATATATATATATATATATATATATATATATATAAAACGGACCTCATTTTCGTCATCTCCTCGGTAGGGTCGATGGAAATTTATCGAAAATCGCGTCATGAGTACGACCTCAATAGCTGAAAATAGGACTGAAATCTATTAAACTATTATATATAAAGTATTGCCAGTTGATATTTGCACCATTTTGTGAAATGCTGTAAAGAGTGTCTAAAGCGCACACGCAAAGCATTTAGAAAGCTAGAAGGCAAAATAGATTAATTATCAATTCTTTTGAGAAGTTTACCTTTTCACGCTTGTTGCCAGTATGTATTGGCGATGACTATGCCGACAAGTGTGGGAGGGAGTGGGATTTCCACTCTCTCTCACTCCTGACTCAGTCATGCAGTTGCAATTCTGTGTGTGTATGAACACAGCTCTTGTTCAACTTAAATTTCAGGTCTTGTTAACACGTGGTCTAACTAAAAAGTCCGTCACGCAGGGGCTGCGTAAACTAAGCAGATTTCCCACGTGAAGTTATACAATAGAGAAATCCGCCTAATAACAACAGTAGTAGTAAGGAATCTCTAAACCTATTCACGAGGGACGAACAGTTACCGAAACCACCCGCACTAGCTCTCGGCGGAGAGTCCCGAACGTAGCCGACTCCTGCCGACCACACACGCATACAAATGCAAATATCTCGGATAATATTCAAGATACAGAATAAATGTATAGAACAATATTTATAGTAGTAGCAATAAGATTGATTCTATACAATTTTTCAATCCGACGCATAATAACGGAGATAGTTTGAATTTTCAAAAATCCCCCCTCTAAACCCCCCTCCCACTGGTCCGATTTCAGCCATTAACGAATTTGATCTTTCTTTTTACGTAAAACGTTTAAATATGAAGTTTGGTAACGATCAAACAAAAATTGCGACCGCTAGAGCGTTAACAGACAAATATATATATATATATATATATATATATATATATATATATATATATATATATATATAATTTTGAACGTACCTCATTTTCGTGATCTCCTAGGTAGGATTGACGGACACTTGAGGAAATTTTTCAAAACTTGCGGCATGAGTACGACCTCAATAGCTGATTTCCCTTAAGGGAAATCTGCTAAAATGATATAGAATAGAATATGTCATGCCAACAACCTGTAAAATCTGCTTAGTTTATCTAGCTCCTGTAATTTTGATACTGCTTTACACACATTTTATTGGGGAGACAAGATGATATGACTTCTCCGACTCCATTAATGAACGCCATCAATTTCCTCACGATACTAAGTAGGCACAAGGTGCTGACTGGAGTCAAAGAACAGTGGCCGTTTGTCACAAAGATGTTTAAAATGATTATTATTCCCTCTTTCAGGATTCAAACTCAGATCGGCTACGTTGATGTTGGATCTTTAGCTTCACCAGCCAATTTATAATGTTGGTGGTGGAGATCGCTTGAATGGTTTTGATGATGATATCACCAATGTATGGCAGATGATAGTGTTATCAATAAGACTGCAGCAAATGATAACAGCTGATGATGATAATTCAAGAATTTTAGATTCTTGGGTGTCCACTTTTAGCAGATTTTCCTTCGGGAAATCAGCTATTGAGGTCGTACTCATGACGTGTTTTTCGAAATTTTTCTTCAAATTTCCATCGATATATATACATATATTTGTCTGTTACCGCTCTAGTGGTCGCAATTATTCTTTAATTGTTACGAAACTGGATATTTAGTTGTTTTATGTAAAAAGAAAGATCAAGTTCGTTAACGGTTGAAATTGGACCAGGGGGAGGGGGGGGGTTAGAGGGGAGGATTTTCGAAAATTCGAAATATCTCCGTTACTATACATCGGATCGAAAAATGTTATAGAACCAATCTTATTGGAAATTAAATGCACGATAATTATTAATATACACATGTATTCTCTATCTTGAATATTAACCGAGATATTTCCATTTTTCAGTTTTCAGCCTTCAGCAAACCCCCACTTCTACTCATGTTACATAAATAATACTCTATTATATAATAAATCATATTATTTAAAGCTTAAATGTCAAATATTGTATTCAAGAGACCTTTATTATACGAGATACATGCAAATATGTCCCGGTGACCCCCCCCCCCCTCCCTGTCTTAATGTCTTTGATTACTAAAATTTGATTGATTGTGATAACAATTATTCTGACTAATTATTAATTTCAGTACTAGATATAGTAAGTAGTTCTCAATAAAATTAATATGTTATAAATACTCTGATATATTTCAGTAATGGTTTTTCTTTCCGGTGTGAGGCTGTCAGATCAGTTTGTTTTCATTTCAGACGATTCCTGTCGGTAGGTTATTGAAATTGACTGAAACGTTTCTTATTTCCGTTTGTATTTATTCACGGTGGCGTTGTGTTAGCAGTATGTAGATTTATCTATTACTAAACGTCTCGAGGGAAATCTGCTTAGTTTACGCAGCCCCTGCGTGACGGACTTTTATAAATACATCATAGTAAAGTTGAACAAAAAAATATAATTATGGTATTATCACTTAAATTGCTTTTCATTTCATGGAGTTTCTTCATTACAAGAAAATTTAAATACTTTCAGCACCTCCGAAAAATAAGTCATTAGTCTTCTGGGAATATCCTTTTTTTTTTAAATTTCCTTTTCTAAAATTGTGTCTATTGAGGTCAATAGGGGTGAGATGTTCAAGATCTGGTCATGAAAGATAAATTTTATTTAGTTTTGGGGAGATATGGCGACAATGTTGGACATCTCTGCGTTTCCTTTGACAATTTTTGATTTTTGGCCTATAATGCCGCCAAAATACAGCTAACCACTTGACCCCGTGCCAATACCATGTGGCAGGCCAGCCTCTTCTCTGGCTGCTGTGCCAAAGATTAAATTAAATGATTTGCTATATTAGTGGTAAGTATTTTGCACGTAAGGTACATTATATATGGACTTCGGTTCATTCCGAAAATTCAGGTTTTTAAAATGTTCATTGTATAGATTTTAGAAAGCGAATTAGCTAACTAATTCTATGTGGTACACAGCCTTTACGTTTCCTGAATTGTTGAATACATATGGGCTTGGAAGCACTAGCTTTGTATCAAATAAAAATAGTTATTGCTGATTTATTTGTTCGTTAATATTCAAATATTTCCGAATGATTGGGGGTTAGTTTGTAACTGGCAGAGTAGTTGGTGTGGAACCCAACCCCAGAATAACTAAATACCTACATTAGTAGATCGGTTCCCCAATAACAGTAATTGTAACTTACACATTAACATACAAATTTAAAGAAACGATTTATACAATAGATACACTAGAAACTCGATGACAGCAGATACTTTGTATTAGGGTTTTAATTATAAAGTAAATGAGTCCTGGGCGGAGTCTCGCTTGGTTGTAATTAGCATAATGGTGGTCTAGTGATTACCTAATAGCTGATAAAATAAAAATATTCCTCTTCCTTTCTTTATTAAAGCTGCCGCAACCCAGCCCAGTTTAGGACAATATGACGTAATTTCTTTACTTTTATTATACGAGTATAATGCGGAAAATAAGTCCCTAGAAAATATAATTGTTCTTTATATTAGAGTAAATTTGCTTTAACCCAGGACTTTTAGGTATATAAGGCAACACTAAGAATTAAGCTAAGGTTTTGTGTGACGACGCAAATAAAAAAAAAAAAAAATGGAAATGAGTTTATTAAGTTAATTACAGCCTCATACTTCCGCATCCGTTATTCTATTATTACCGTTCCAACACAACCATAAAAATGTACTTAAGCCCCTGTTTTGTTAAAGTAAAATCCTGATTCTCAGTAACAGTGATATCTTCATGTATTCAACCATCCCTGCACCAGGGAGCCACCTGTTATTGGTCTTGCACCCACCTACTGTACCTTTATCCCTTCAAGATAAACTAAACACCGCAACTTAAGGAGGACACTTAAGCATGCAACTTAATATTTCCGATTACATATGTATTTGAAGAAGATAAAACAACGCCCAAATAGTGGAATTTTATCATCTTTGTTATAAAGAGGAGCAAATTAGGGAGGTTGGAAAAGAATAAAACCTAGTAGGGTGATCAAAAACTCCGTCACGCAGGAGCAATTTCCCAAGAGCTAATAGTATCAAGCTTGGTATGAGATAGTAAGATTTTTAGTGACTCAGTTACTCAAAGTGAATTTCGGATGTGTAGAAGTGGGGGTTTTACTATTTGAGATAAATGAACCCTGAATTGATCAAAAGTTGTAGGATAATAAATTTTCGATCCAAATCATACTATAATAACAGCGAATTTGCGATTATCTCTGTAAATCACACTTTTATAATTTATTACATAAGGCCAATAGATTTTGAGGGCCACTGTCTGATTCAACAGTCAATTCATACTTTATCTATTACTATTACTTCCCGTTAATGCTACTGAAACTAGGAAGAATCGTGCAGTACAGCTAAAAGTAAAGGACTCGGGAACCTAACTAATTAAGCTACTCGTTAGCCTTTTATTTTGTGAAAACCTTCAAATATTACATTTTATTAAAATGATAAACGTGGGAAAAATATCCCCTAAAATTGTTCATTAAAAGTTTTATTTTAACACGTTAATCGCCAAGATAATATCAGAAAAAATTTCACAAGATTGTTTTTTAAAAAAAAAAATTTCAACTGAAACAATATACCATTATATAACTATGTTTATTTCATTTTATTGTTTGTAGTAAGCCAAGAAATTTTCAAGTTTTGTTCCTGATAGGCCAAGCTTTCGAAACATAATGCAAATGTTTCGTTTGCGTCGGACATCTGTGATTGACGTGGCCTTCTACCAAATCGCGTATGTCAGACATATGTCTGACATGGCTGATGTAGAACTTCTTAGCGTCACACACATATGACTGACATGGCGATTGTTAAAATGCGATTTCGCATTTCCGACCCCCATAACGGCTCCCTGCCCCCTCGCGGCCAAACGACTTTAATTGTTGACGAACTTAGTCTTAGTAGCTTATTTCTTAAAGAGGGATTCGCTAATGAAAATATGGCTTAGCAATTACAGTTCCAAATTGAATAAAATATAGAGCAAGTTACGGTTGAAGGGTGATGGTGGCTGAACTTGATGCATATTTTATATTTATTGATTTCACCGTGGAAAACATTCCTAAAGAGGGAAGGTTGTCGCCTTCTGTTGTATAATTGGTGTGGACAATATTACACTTCGGCGGATAAAAGAAACCACAATTTTCACTGCATTATTAACGACAGATGCATTTCTTCTTTTCTAAAGTCAAAAACATTGTGCCATTACGTGAACAATGCATTTATTAAAGGTAGAGACTGGAAAAACGTAGATCATTAATAAATGGAGATAAAGAGAATTATCATTGATGGAGTGGAGTCAAGAATTTCGTACTTGGAAAGAAATATTGGGGAAGAATGAAATGCAGTGTTTACTCGTATGTTATAAATTAAGAAGGGTGACGGTTGTGAGGCTATGAAGGATTAGTAAGATTTATTATTTACCATGTAATATTAGCATAAATAAAAAAAAATCTTATTTTATCATGCATTTTGAAATGCACTTAATTACAGCTTACTTTGAGTATATGCCTGTTTTTTTGTTCTCAAAACCAATTGTGTCGTCCCATTCAAATGTTTCATTTGGTTTATTTTATTTTTATTACTTTTGCCTTCCTTAAATTTCTAACAGATTATTCGTTTTGTTCAATCAAGGGTATTATTAGGCTTTTCTTAAATCACACCGACGATATTCGGTGTAAAGGTCCGTCACGCAAGGGCTGCGTAAACTAAGCAGATTTCCCACGCGAAGGTTTACAATAGATAAATATACATATATGTAACACAACCGTAAATGCTCAGTAAATGTACAGTACACGGCTGAATTGTAAGCAAACAGGCGAGCCAACCTCGTAGCGCTGCATACATAGACAGGAAAGACAAACAATTAATTAAATATATCCGAATATAACATATTAATTTTATTAAAAACAATTTACTAAAGCTAGTGCTGTAATTTGTAATGAATCAGAATCAGTTTTATCTCAATCACTCAAATTTTAGTAATCCAAAAACAAAAGAAGGGGGGGGGGTGTCAACAGAACGCATTTGCATATATCTCACAAAGTAAAAGTTCAATGAAAACAATATTTGGTATTTAGGCTTCAATTAACATCGTTTAATATTTAACAGAGCATTGTTTATGTAACACTAGTATAAGTGTAGGTTTGTAGAAGGCTGAAAACTGAAAAATGCAAATATCTCGGAATGTATATATCATTATTTATAGTGCATTTAATTTTCAATAAGGTTGACTCTATACACTTTTTCGATCCGACTTATAGTAAAGGAGATATTTCGAATTTTCAAAATTCTCCCCCTTTAAACCCCCCCTCCCCCTGGTCCGATTTCAGCCGTTGACGAACTTGATCTTTCTTTTTACATAAAACGACTAAATATCTAGTTTGGTAACGATTAAACAAAAATTGCGACCGCTAGATCGGTAACAGACAAATATATAGACAGATTGATATATACAGTTTTGAACGGATCTCATTTTCGTCATCTCCTAGGTAGGATCGATGGACATTTGAAGAAAAAATTCGAAAATTCCATCATGAGTACAACCTCAACAGCTGATTCCCCCCCAGGGAAATCTGCTAATATAGTATATTACATAGAATATCTGAGATCAACATCGCACCATTTGAAAATTAAATACTGCTTTAAATTATTTTCAAATATGTATTATAAAATGCTCAAAATGTATTGTAGTGAGGTTTTTATTTATTTGTTTTTGTGGTGGCCATGGGTATTATCAAAGACATTCCAAGAAGAGCTGTATTACTCAGCATATTACTAAGAGCGGAATGTTTCTTATTTCCTGTGCAGCACCCTCATTTAATTCGTCAGTCCGACATACTCAGAGTGGAACCTCCTATGTAGCTCCTACCATAGTAGGTTTTAGAAGCAATTTTAAAATTAAAAAAATCTAATAATTGTATTTTTGGATGAAGAGTAATCAATGAGTTTTTTTTTATTGTTGAGGTGTAATGGAAGTATAGGGGACATCCACAAAACAATTTGGAAATTTCAAGTGTCCCCCTCCCCTTCTACATTTAGAACACCTAATTGGAGACGGACATCAGCCCTAGTCGGAATTTATGTTTAAAGTGAATGGGTTTATTACGTCTTTAATTACTAAAAAGAACATGATGAATCTTCAAGTTACTGAGTAACAGTTTAGAACTATTGGATGAATGAAAAGGTGTGCCAAAATAAAGAAATTATAAAAGAAATATCTGCAGAAGAATATTCTCCAGAACTAACTTTAGGCAACGGATCCTGACCCGAATTCATAAAATTCTAAAAAGAGAATAGATATTTTAAAACCGTAGTTCAGATTAGTTCAATAGACCGCTACAAGGTCTTGGGAATTTCACAGAACTCTAACAGCTTGTTACACAGAAAGAAACGAAGGATTAATAGTTAATAAGATTCAGTAACGTGTGGACCAATATTAAAACGTATTGATGAAATATATTCTTTATTCATGTGCATGGAATAATTCACAAGTACCATTAATGTATTATACAACTGGCAACTACGGTCTTATTTCTTCTAGTTATATGATTTGCATTCCTAATACAGTATATTAAAGTAATTAGCTGGCACTTAAAATTTCATAATTCAGAAACATAAAAGAATCGGAACCCATGCCTAAATTTATGTTCATGAACATTTATTGTAGTGATTAACTCGATTTAGTAGTACGTAAATACAAACATCACAAGACTTTTGCAGGAGCAGAATATTGTATATATTTGAAATAAATTGGCTCATGTCACTTCATTATGAGTGAGGTTCCTTTATTTTACTCCAATCGTGTGATTGCTATTATTTCTTATTTATCAAGTCCCACTTTACTTTACGACAGCTAACCGGATATCCACTGGCTAACTCCCTTTTCGATCATGATTGGTTATAATCATATTTTTAACAAGCTTATCACTAAATAAATTCCAATTGGGAATTGAACCCACTGGTCTAGGTTTGCCAAGCGATCCAATGAAAAACAAAAATAGTTCACTTGACTCACCTGAACCCCAACCACTTGATCGATCGTGCTAAGAAACGCTTGGCACTTGAAATCTATAGAAATGACCTTATAGAATAATAGATGAAAGTCTGTTTCTTACAGACAACCTTTAGGTTTATTAATTAGTCTACTTGCTAACGGTCGTTGCTGGGCTTAAATAAAAATGGCTTCTTATCGAAGCGTAGATTGGATACCTTCAGAATTGAATAACCCCATTTTCTTCTACGTGTAAATTCCTACTTGGTTTTCTCTTGTTACACACGTAATGTATGATTAGGTGATATTGTCAAATTTAGTTAATGACTTCCAAATAAATCCTTGTTAGTAGTTTGTAAAGTGTAAAACAGCGTGTGCTACGAAAAATCATTTTCTATCACCAAATGGAAAAAAAAAAATTCTTCTCAATTTAATTTGGTAAGTCATTTTAATCTATTTTTATTCTAGGGATAAATCTGTGACTTGAAGTCAAGTCATCAATTTGATGTACTAAGGACTAATGACATCAAAATTACAGTTCTAGTCTGTCTATCAGCCTGTATGTGAATTAATCACTTGAAGTAGCTCGATGATCCTGAATGAAATTTTACATTTGCGTGTAAACTGTCTCAGGATATACCATAGACAATATAGAAGTTTTTAACTCTTGTTAACTTTAAAGACAATCATATATTCGTCAATATCGTAGTTAACAATGGTTTTATAGAAAAGCATTTTGTATATAGAATATACTTTTTGCCACTACGATGTTGTTTTAAAACGTGGATTTAATCGTTTTGTTATTTTACTCCTGATCTCTAAATAGTACTTCCCAATTAATTAAAAAAGTATTCGTACAAATTAAATGGCGTTGTGAAACATTATTTCTAACTATTCTACATAATAAAACTTCTATCAGAAATAGTGCTGTAATTGCAAGTAAAAAATATATTCATTAATGCCCTATGCAATATTAGCGCTAAGAAAAAATGATCTAGAGATTGTTTAGACAAGTAGTCTGAAATTTAAAAAAGTCCGTCACACAGGAGCTGTGTTAACTAAGCAGATTTCCCACATACGCCACGTATTTGCATTTGTCTCAAAAAGTGAATGTTCAATGTAAACAATATTTTGTAATTCGGCTTCAAATAAAGTGCTTCATGATATAACAGCTTATTGTTAATACGACAAGAGTAGGAGTGAGGGTTTACTGAAGGCTGAAAATTGAAAACTTCAAATATCCCCGTTAATAATCAACATAGTGAAAAACATACACATAACAACATTTATAGAATATAACATTTTCAATAAGGTTGATTTTATACAATATATCGATTCAACGTATAAAAACGGAGATATTAAGATTTTTCGAAATTCCCTCTCTAACCCCCTCCCCCTCCCACTGGTCGGATTTCAGTCATTAACGAACTTGATTTTAGAAAACGTTTAAATATCCAGTTTGGTAACGATCAAATAAAAATTTTGACCGCTAGAGACAGACAAATATATACATATATGTATATATATATATATATATATATATATATATATATATATATATATATATATATATAGTACAAACACACAGTTTTGAACGTACCTCATTTTCGTCATCTCCTGGGTAGGATCGATGGACATTTGACGAATTTTTCAACATATATAATGAGTACGACCTCAATTGCTGATTTCCCATTAAGTAAATCTGCTAAAATTACTACTCCGTAGGATAGATGCACATTTGAAGACAGGTTTGAAAATCACATCATGAGTACAACCTCAATACCTATCCCCCCTTAGGGGAAATCTGCTAAAACGCCTGGCTATTGTGAAAAGCTTGATTAGTTTCACCTCTTTCTGTGCTACGACACTGCTACTGAAACTTGTGAAACTGTACTTCAAGCTTAGTAAGCATTGGACACAGCTTCCAAGGGTGCCATTCAGCCAGCCACAACTATGGGGCGATTTGTTATTTTTAAGATCTGTTGCCTTCAGCAAGCCCAGTAATAGAGTGAACGTGTCCTTCAGTAATAACTCTGTAATGAGTATTGCTTGTTCGACAAAATTTGACGTGCCATTACTACCCCTCCTCTTTAACGAGTGGAAATATAAAAATGGGAACTATATTCTTTAAAGATTACACTTATGTGTAGCTCTAAATATGATTTATTTTATGCAGTCATTCTTTTTAATACCAGTGAATAATGAAGTGGTGAACGGAAAAGAAGCCTAACATTTTTGGAGATTTCCCTTAAGGGTAATTAGTTATTGAGGTTGTACTCATGATGCGATTTTTGTAAGATTTCCTCAAATGTACATCGATCATACGTCGTAGTTGAGGCCCTTTCAAAATTATATATATATTTGTCAGTTAACGCCAATATAGGTCGCCAATTTTTGAAGTGAAAACTTCTTTAGGCACGTTGTGCACCCCGTAAGGAAGCATTTGCGGGAGAGGAAAAAAGTATGAAATCGCGACACCGCCACCGCCACCGCTAATACTCAACTCAAAGCTAAAGGAGCTTCTTTTCTTCATAACTCCTGAACCAAATTAGCTAGAGTTTTCGTTCGCATACCATTTTAAAGAGGACAAAACCCGCATCATTTCGTTCACAGATACTATATATCTACCATTTTTACTTTCATAGACATTTTAATCCGAAGTTTAAATAAATTCGAATATTTAAATAAATAAATTCGAATATTTAAATAAATTCCGATATTTAAATAAATTCGAATCAAAACTGTTTGTTTCCTACTTTAGCTACCTTATACCGATTGTATCAGTTTTAGAAATTGGTGATGATGCTGGCAGTGATGATGGTGCAAGAGTTGTTGAAATTATGGATAGAAATTGATTTTTCTGAGTGTACTTAACTTATTTTTGTAAAGCATTTGTAATAATTCTGAAATGTAATTTTTTTCTTTTATGTAAAATAACTGAAATAATTATGTATAGTATTTTATATTGATAAATAAAACAATTCGTGGTACATTATTGTTTTTTTTTTATCACTATTATTTTTGTCATTTCATTTTTTCATGTAAAATAGAACATAACTGTTACTTATTGATAAATAACTAAAAATATTTTTAAAATAAGACTTCGTAAAAAAAATTTCTCAGCAATGCCAAAATTGAGCGATCAAAGCTAAACGAGTTTTCACTTCTACCGGCAGTCCCCTGACTGCTATTTTTTTTTCTTTTATCGTTACCATACTCGATATATAAGCGTTTCATATGATACGAATGATCAAGTCCGTTAACGGCTAAAATTGGATCGGTGGAAAGGGAAGTTTAAATGGGGTGGTTAAGGGTTGATAATCGGACATTCAAGATATCTTACTACTATGTGTAGGATCGAAAAATTGTATTGTAACCAATCTTGTTGCAAAATTAATGTTTAATTTCCTTCATCTTGAACATTGACCAAGATATTTTTTTTTTAATTTTCAGCCATATGTAAACCCTCACTTTTACTCATCGCACTCTAACAATAAGCGAGTACAATGTCATGAAATGTCGGATTTCAGGATTAAATACCAAATATTGTTTTCAACAGATTTTTGCAGACAAAACATGCAAATACGTTGTATGATGATACGTTGTTTGACCTATGCCATACTCGATAGAGGGTTTATAGGGGAAGAATTTAGAAAATTCAACATATCTCCGTTCTTACGAGTATGCGTCGGATCGGAAACCTGTCTAGAATCAATCTTATTGCAATTGTAATGGTCTATAAATGTTGTTATTTACATGTGTTCTCTATATTGAATATTAACCAAGATATTTCCATGTTTTAGTTTTTGTCAATCAGTAAACCCCCACTCCTACTTAGTCATATTAACTATAAGCGGTTATATCATGAACCACTTCATTCCAAGGTTAAACACCAAATGTGGCTTTCATTGAACTATTACTCGGTGAAATGATGCAAATACGTCATGTGGTGACGTCATCAATTACGATTTTCGTTCTTTACTCGAAAATGTTTATTTGATCTATACCATACTCGATATTTTGCCGTTTCATTCAACACTAAAGATCATACTTATTATTGGCTGACCAGGAGTAGTGGTGGATTAGAGAAAGGGGTGGGGGGATAGAAAATTCAAAATATCTCCGTTATTAAGAGTCGGATTATAAAACGTTACATAACCAATCTCTTTAAACTTTTAATTTTCTACGACTGTTATTCTATGCATTTGCTCGTTACTCAAGTATTAAGCGAGTTATTCTTACTTTCTTGTATTCTGCAATCAGTATTCCTCCCCCGCCCCCTTCTAATCATCGGTGTTTAAATAAAAATAGAGAATATGTGGTGAGTTTAGATCAGAAATGTGGCATACAAGCACGTGGGGAAATCTGCATAGTTTACGCAGTCCCTGCGTGACGGACACTTTATTTAATCGTTCCAAACCCCCACTTCTGTTCGTCTCAGAGAATATTAATATAGCCTACAGTCAAAGTTGGGTTAGTAGTAATATACACAAGTTTCCCAAAATTAGGTTCAGTAGTTAGTAGGCGCGGAAAGGTAACAAACAAATAGACACCAAAGAAACACATTGCAGATATCGTATCTATGGCACATGAAACGAAAAAAAATCGTGAAATTATAAGATAAAAATCAATTTCCAGACAGAAGTTACAATTTTATATATATAGAAGACACCAATATTTACTTGATCGATACCATTGTCAATATTTATGATTTATATAATGCTAAAGATAAAATTTGTAAAAGTTCGTAATCGGATCAGGATGGTGGGATAATAAGAGGCTAAAATAGAAAAATTCATATGTATCTGTTATTTTAAGACAGATCGAAAAATGTCATTATAGTTATTCATTTATAGTCCAACAGTCGTTTTTGGATGCATTGTTTCTCAAATTTGAAATTATACGAATTATAAGTATTTTTTGTCTACAAACTTCAGTTAACCACAAACTCCTACTCATGGGATTTTCACTTTTCAGCAATTTTATCACTAAAGAAAATTTGAAGTCGTGATTCCATAGGCATTTATTACAGAAGAAATTATCACCATGTCATTCCATCACGTGGGAAATCTGTTTAGTATACGGAGTATCTGCGTAACGGACTTTTAGCTTACCTTATCAAATTATCTATTGAGGTTGTACCCAAAACGCGATTTTTGACAAATTTTCTCAAATATCGATTCTACCCCAGGAAATTACGAATATGAGGTTTGCTCAAAAATGATTTATATTTGTCTGTTAACACCCTAGCAGTTGTACTTTTTGTTAGATTTTTACTAATCTCGATTCTTAAACGTTAAATGTACAAATATAGATGAAGTTCGTTAATAGCTAAAATCGGCCAGGTGCGAGGGCGGTGTTTAGGGGAGGAATTTGGAAAATATATATAATATTTAGGAAAATTGCAAATATATATAAATATCACTGTTTTGTATGTGGATCGAAACATTGTATTTAATCAATCTTGTTACAAATGTAATTTTCTATACTTATTGCTCTATTATGGCACTAAGGGTACCATAGAGATTAGAAATATAAACATGTTATTTATTTAAGCCATTTTAATTGGACGAGAAGATATGTTGACTAACTTAATTTTATTTACTAGCTGTAGTTGAACTACTTTTTCCATGATATTGTAATATTTTGATCATTAATCAGTATAACACAGTCCACGTTATCGACAAATGTCATTACTCCTCTATTTTTTCGTCATCAAGCCTAAATTCGTATGACAAATGATCTCTTCAACAGGAAGTGATGCAATCCTTTTTGATAAGTGAAATCTACATAAAAATCTCGGCCTCTAGGGCCACATGTCAAGGGTGACAAATGAATGCCTTCAATCTGCATATTTTGTGATTGATACTACACAAGGGATGGAGACTTAAGAAATAAGAAGGGCTGCTATGAAATTTGAAAGCTACTTCGAAATTGTGCAACAGTGATTCAAGACTCACCCTTCTTCGGAATAAAATCATTCAACTCAGAAATCTGCAAATACAAACTCCAGAAAATAATGCAAACGGTTTTTTTCCCCGGTTCTGCACTAAATTTTCAAGAAAGTAATCATGAATGTCCTTTAAAATATTAAAATCAATCAAAAACCAATTCTTTTCCATTTCCTAATTTCAAACATCAGTTGTAAATGAGTATACGCTCGACTCATATGCGCGCACTCGTGTACGTTCGGCAAAGCTCAAACATTTGAAAATAAAATTAAGAAGTCATACTTAATTTTTTAATGATTCATTAATAAAAGTCAGGTGCTGCATAAACTAAGCTGATTTCCAACACCACTGGACTATGAAAAACTGATCATCTCATCTCACATTCTATTCTATATTTCGCCCGCAGTGAGAAAACGTTGTAAACAGAAATTAAAATAGGACATTAGATGTTTAGTGACTGAGGTACTTAAATTGAAAATCGGTTGAGTAGAAGTGGGTGTTTACAAAAGGCCAAAGAAATACAAATAGTTCCGTTAATATTCAAGTCAGATATAACAATTGTTGTAGAATTTCAAAATTATTGGTTATATTAAAAACATTTATCAAAATCATAGTAGCCCTCTTAATTCCCCCTCCCCTCTCCAGTCAATGCCGATTTCAGTCAGTACCCAATATAATCATTCGTTTCCATGAAACGGTTAAATATCAAGTGTAGTGTTAATCTTATATGATGACATCCCACCGCAAATATTTGCACGGTGAATGATCAATGAAAACAATATGTAGTACTTGACCATCGAATAAAAAGGTTCTAGATATAACAGCTTTTTGTTAAATAATATTATGAATTTGAGTGGGGGCGTGAATTAAAAAATGCAAAAATCTCGGTTTATATTCAAGATAGAGAAAAACTGCATATAACAAATATTATTGATAATTGCATTAGTGATAAGATTTATTCTATAAAATGTTTTGATCCGACGTATAATAACATTTTGAATTTTCAAAATTCTCCATCTGAACACCGAATTCCCCGAAACTGGTACATTTTCAGACATTGACAAACTTGATGGTTAATTTTATATTAAATGTTTAAATATCAAGTTTGGTAACGATGATATTTAAAAATTTTTTTATTGGTTGATGGACAAACATACACATACACATAACACACAGACACACACACACACACACACACACACACACACACACATATTGTTTTGAATGGACATAATTTTCGACATGACCTGGGTAGGATCGATGGACATTTTTCGAACATCGCGTCATTTCGTACAACCCCAAGAGTTGATTTAAATGTAGGTGATGATTTAGTAGGTTTAAATCTGTTAAAAATGGATAGTAAATAAAATAATCAATTATCATAATCTCGTCTCTTTCCCCTTTTTTTCCATCATCAGCTAGCCACATTTATTGATAACGCCAACATGTACACACCGTAGGAAATAGGAGGATTCCACAACTATCGCTAGGAACCGGTTGGCATAACTTAGGTGGGAGTTATTAGTATTAACAGTTTTCTTCATTTGTGTAATAAAACTCATTTCTTTATTCGACTTGTCTTAGCGTCTTCGGTGCCTGCTAAGTATTGTGAGTCAATTGAGGATCTACTCCTCCTGGGATAGTAATACCCATTTGACGAGGAAACAAGACGACAAGGTTGCGTCATCAGCTGACCAATTAACCACTGTAGTTAGAGAAAATTCTGTGCAATTACAATTAACGAAGTAGTTTGATCCGTGTAGTCAATTATACCTTTATCAAATTTAAGTATTATTAAAAGCATATTAATAATAATGGTCTAATATTTCTTTAGTTTTTTACTTAAAAAATGAATGCCACCTCGATAACGAAAAAAGAATCTACTATAATACTATAGAAGAAGAAGAATTCTATATGTTATTTAAAATATATGTTAAGCCACAAGTGATGGTAAAAAATGTGGGAGGCAGAGGCCCAAGTACTTCAAAGACTGCAGTGATGTGTGATTATTAAGGAATATTAAGTGTTATAGTTTACCCTGATCTGTTTCTTATAATGCTTCCTAGTGATACAGGGCATAATCATTTTTCAAAAAGCCCTTCACGCAGAGGCTGCATAAACTAAGCAGATTTCCCACGTGAAGTTTTACAATAGGTAAATCTACATACTGGTGACACTTAAGAGCTCCCTGAATATTAAGTGAATAAATAAAAACGTTAATCAGTTGTCTTTCAGTCAGTTTTAATAACCTCCCAACGGAAATCATCTGAATTGTAAACAAACAGGTCTACCAACCGCTCAGAGCTGAAAAGGTAGATAGAAATATTCTTAACAGGAAAGAAAAACAATTACTGAAATATATCTGAATATAACATATTAATTTTATTGAAAACTATTTGCTTTTTCGACTAATGTCAGTTATAATGAATCCAAATAATTTTTATCACAATCACTCTCATTTTAGTAGTCCAAGAACGTAAAAAGGGGGAGAGGTCAATTTGCATAAATCTCACAAAGAAGTTCAATGAAAACAATATTTGGTATTTGACCGTGAAATGAAGTGGTCCATGGCTAACAGCTTATATTTAATATGACATGAGTAGGAATGGGAGTTTGCTGAAGGCAGAAAACTGAAAAATAGGAATTATCTCGGTTAAAATTCAAGGTAAACAATAAACAATATTTATAGTACATTTGATTTGTAATGAGATTGGCCCTATACAAATTTTCGATCTGTAATGGAGATATTTTGAATTTCCGAAAATCTCTCATCTAAACACTTGATCTTTCTTTTTACATAAAACGATTAAATATCGAGTTTGGTAGCGATCAAACAAAAATTGGGACCGCTAAAACATTATCAGACATATATATATATATATATATATATATATATATATATATATATATATGGTGTTGTTATTTTTTGGAGTTTTGGTGAAAAAATCTTAGTTCATTCCAATATTTCGAGAATATTTATTTTCTCTTCTTCAGGACAAGACTAAAGATACTTAAAAATTATTGTACATCACTGTAGTTCCTTTGTTTACATTAGGAGTACTGGTATAACTAAGATTTTTTCACCAACACTGACCAAAACTCCAAAAAACAACAACACCATATATATATATATATATATATATATATATATATATATATATATATATATATAAAATTTTGAACGGACCTCATTTTCGTCATTTCCTGGGTAGGATTGATGGACATTTGAAGAAATGTTTCGAAAATCGCCCCAAGAGTACAACCTCAATAGCTGATTTCCCTTCAGGGAAATTTGCTAAAATGTAAATTTATCTATACCATATTTTTTTTTGCATTATCAATCAGTTAATTTAAAACAAATCATATATCATTTAGATTTTTTAAGTGTGTAATCATAAAGACAATTAAACTCATAAATAAATTTTATTGATACATATATGAAAATAAAATAAAATTTCTTATTTTAACTGAACTCATTATAGAAAAGTTGAGTTTAATTGTCTTTATGATTAGAAACTTAAAAAACTAAATGATATATGATTATGATATTATCACCTATATGTCCCAGTGTTTCAACTAATATTCTGTTATCAAAGTTTGGTGGATTGCAGTGGACTCGATCGCGTGTCAAGTCTTTTAGAAGTAATCGCAGGGATGACGGGCATTGCGTGACGAGTGCTCAGCTCAACCTAGTTCTAGTTTTCTTTCAGTTTAATAGTCCCTCACAAATTGATAATTGTTTAGTCAGTCATTTTTTTATTTCAAACTCTTTGCTTCGTAGTAAATGTACTCCCTTCTTTTTGGCCCTTAAAAAATAACAAAAACTTTACACGATACATAATAATTATTAAAATACTTATAATGCCATCAAGAGTTGATGTGTATAAATCATATTATTCGATGAAAATTATTAAAGGGAAAAATATAATGATATAGTATCAATTGTGGTTTTTAGTTACGAATGTATTTAATTTATTCTTTCACACTATGCAGAATTTCAAAAGCTCCCTCCTAGAGAACTAGGTAGATAGAGATATGTGTACCGACAAGTAGTAAGAAACCTATGTAAAAAGTAACTTGAAATATAATCAAGACATAAGATGCTTAGTACTCAAAGTGAAAATTGGTTGAGTAGAAGTGGGAGTTTACTAAAGTTTAAAAATAAATGTCCGTCACGCAGGAGCCGCGTAAACTAAGCAGATTTCCCGCGTAAAGTTATACAAAAGAGAAGTCTCCATACGAGTGCCGAACAGTTACGGAAACGGCCGAACTAGCTATCGCCGGAAAAGAATAGAAGCGACCATAGCTCGTCCGTTACACTTAATAAAAATGCAATGCAATACTCAAGATAGAAAATAAATGTATATAACAATATTTATAGTAAATTTAATTTGCAATGAGATTGGTTCTATACACCTTTTCGATCCGACGTATAGTAACAGTGATATTTCGAAAATCCCCCTTAAACCCCCCCCCCTCCCACTGGCCCGATTTCAGCCGTTAACGAACTTGATCTGTCTTTTTATATAAAACGTTTAAATATCGAGTTTGATATATATATATATATATATATATATATATATATATATATATATATATATATATATATATATATATATGATTTTGAATGGACCTCATTTTCGTCATCTCCTGGGTAAGATCGATGGACATTTGAAGAAATTTTTCGAAAATCGCGACATGAGTACGACATCAATTGCTGATTTCCCTTAAGGGAAATCTGCTAATATACAACTTCCTTAATTGGTAAGTTACAAAATACATGTATAAAACAGTAGTTGTAGAACATAAAATTTTCAACAAAATTGGATACATACGATTTTCTACCCAACTCATAATAACGGAGATAGATTGAAGTTTCGAGTCTACCGCTCCTGTGCCCCCCCCCCCTCTTTCCCTAATAATCCGTTTTCAGCAATTAAACAATATGGTATCTCGTGTTATTTAAACCGCTTATATAAGTATGGTATAGTTGTTCTATTACAAATGGTATTTGGTATGGTATTGGTATTTGTTTGTTACAAATATTTATGAGTCGATGCTAAAGAGTAAATGGAGCTAAAATGACCAACTCATCTCATTCACTCTTTATACGCCACTATCTCAAAAAACGTCCGTCACACAGGGGCTGCGTAAAATAAGCAGATTTCCCACGTGCTGGTATGACGTATTAGTAATGTCATCTTACCATATATCCGTGGCTCAGGTTAGCCATGTGAGTTAAAGCGCTGACCTTAATCTCACATGATAAACCTAGAGTGGGGAGCTCGATTCCCGTCTGGGGAATAGGAATTTAATTTCTGACGGAGTTCGTTGAATAAAATCCTTAGTCCCTAACTGGCTTGAAAAGGTTGGTAACCTGTATGTATATAACCCATCCTAATTAGCCTTAATTGCAAAATGTAGACGTTAATAAATCATTTTTTTTTTTTTTACCATATATCCTCTTTTTGTAAGTCAAAATTCGACGAGTTGTAGCAGGGGTTTACTGAAGCCTGAGAAAGGAAAAAAAATACCAATAACTCCCTTTTGAGTTAAGAGAAAATGTCAAGAACAACGATTGTAGAGCATCAATAGTTTGCCATGATTGGTTCTATAACATTTTTCTATCCGACTCATGGTAACAAAGATGTTTTGAATTTCAAAGTCTTCCTCACTAAACCCCCCTCCCCTATTCTGGAGCTGATTTAAGTCAGTAACTAATATGATCTTTAGTGTTACAGTTAAATATCGAGTATCGTATAGAATTAATACATTTTAGAGTAAAGAACCTAAAAATGGTAACGTGTGATCACACAACGTATTTGTGTGTACCTCAGGCAATAAAAGTTTATTGAAAACAATATTTGGTATTTAAGCTTGCAATAAAGTGGTTCACAATATAACAGCTTATTGTTAATATGATATGAGTAGGAGTGGGAGCTGAAAACTAAATCAAAATTTAATTACAACCAATGAAACATTATTTTAAGACATCTAGTAACAATATAATATTTATTCATGTTTTTTTATGAGACATACCTCATTTCGTCAACTCCAAGGTAGGATCAAAGGAGATTTGAGGAGATTTTTCGAAATCCGTGCCGAGTACAAACACAACAGCTGATTTCGCTTAAGGGATATTTTCTAAAAAAGGGTACACTTGGTAGCGAATTGATGTACTGTAATTCGAACCCTCGAGCTTACTTCAATAATTGCTTTTACAATTCTGAAGTTTTTGGCTTTGCAACGACACCTTAAAACCACATTACCATCGCCGCCTCCTTATATAAGTAATTAAAATAATAAAATAAAATATTTATTGAAAAAAAAAACCAACGAAACCATATAATCAAATACTACTTTACGAGTAAAGGATCTTTCCACATATGAACAAACTAAAATTATTAACTGTTTACTACTGAACTCAAGAGTACCATCCAAGTTTGGCGAGTCAAATAAATGCATGCAAATGAATTTTAATGTATGCAAATGAAAAATTAATTTATCAAACTTATGTTGAGAAAAACTAATGAAAATAATCAATATAAACGAATAATGAAAGTTGTTACGATTTTTTTTCTGTGATTTAATAAATATATGTAGAGTATATATGCAAGGATATGTGCAGTGTATTTAAACTCAAGTTAATTAACAAAGTACATGATTAATGCAATTTGTTTAATTACATTTTAAACCTTCGAACTATTTTTGCTTTAGGCAATAGATATTAAGGATTTAAGAAGTCCAAGAATGCTATCTCCTTACTCCTTAATAAGCATAGGCGGATAATCCTTGTAATAATTAAATCTGAATACATATTACTGCATATATATGTAAATCATTTCAAACATTTATCATGTACAGTCAGACACTCTTTACACGATATTCAATTTTTATGATGTTACATGTCTAGATACAAACTACAAATTATATTATCCTTTTAACAAACGTGATTTTTCTTAGGGAATATGTGTTACATTATACGCGGCTTTCCCAACTACTTTAATGCTATAAGTTCAAAATCCCGTTCATTAAAGCTAGTTACATAATTATGTCCAATTACTGTTATCAATTGAATATATTTTACAATTGAATAATTCACTTGTAAATTCCCTTATTTCTATGCGGATCGTTATTATGATTTCGACGGACTCTCCATCTCAGTATTGATTAAATCCAGGCTGGTGTACGAAGAATAATGGAATATTATAAGCATATTCAATTTGTATAAATGATGGTTTCCGAAATTGTTCACGCCACCAGTCAAGACTGACAAAGGGCGTGATTTCTTTAACTTTTCATAAAAGACTCTCATAATTAATTCTTTATTTGCAAATTGTTCAAGTAGTTACATATAACGTTAAATTGGGGTTACTAAAGAATAAGAATTACCATTAATAAAATAAAACTACATAGACCATTATTATATCTTACTTAAACTACTAATTGATTGATTAGGGTAAATGAGAAATTATATATGCAAAAAAAGGGGAAAATGTGCATCCAATTCCAAATCTTTTTTTGGAATTTCTATAAACTAAATAAAGAAACCTTAAACATTTCGTGAAAAATATACTTTTGTTGTTAGCTGTACATTTCTATATCCAATAGCGATTGAAATCGAAGTTGGGAGGGGGCCTTCCGAATACCCTCTAGTCTGGGATTTAAAAATTCAAATGCTGGTATTTGTAGAGATTACTCAACGAAATATTTCCTAAAATGCATTAAAAAGTTGTGGTCATGATCAAAAAGTTTCCAGACCCTTCCCCCGAAACGTGATCAAATCAGAAATTATCCCCCGTCGGATGGAACATTTCAGTAGAGAGATTATTTAGAAAGCTAAGCCACTTGATAGAGATGTGGTCAATGACATTGTTTTATGTCAAATAAAAAATACCAATGCTCTGGAGCCAGACGAAATCTTCTTTAAATTACTGAAGTAATGAGGAGATGCCATTGCAAGGAAGAGAGTGTAGCAAACGATTTATGACGTGGATAAAAGACAGAAAAAATTGAATATGAATATTACAGAGTTATAGCCCATTTTCCCACTGCTTTAAGTACGGAATTGTCGGATGTTTGAAGAGAGTGTTAGATCGACCATATATCACCACTCCATATTGAATGGCTGTTATTGACATGTATCATCTCTTCATTGATTTTTGACAACCTATGGCATTATAGACAGGCTAAAAATGCTGGAGGCATTAAAGCCTGTGGAATTACTAACAAGCTTATCAGAGTAACGAGAATGTGTCACAAAGAGACTTATTATAACTCTAAAACTAATGTTAGCCTGTATGTTGTGTTTGAAATTAACACTAGCTTGAGGCTAGTAGATC
This sequence comes from Riptortus pedestris, assembly GCA_019009955.1. Lineage (NCBI taxonomy): Eukaryota > Metazoa > Arthropoda > Insecta > Hemiptera > Alydidae > Riptortus > Riptortus pedestris. Next base: position 51,904,907 of record CM032233.1, on the reverse strand, counting down.
CACTGTCTATTAACTACACTCTTTAACCTCGCATTCCGTCAAATAGAGGCGTATCCTGATGACCTTATAAGACAGGCGATCACAGCGTATGACATTAATTGTTGCTCTGGAATACTTGAGTTAAAGGGATAGAAGTCAGAAATAAATAACTACAAACAAATTCCTCAGCAGTCAGTGATGTGCATAAAATTGAAGAGATACTTAGTATCGACAGCCTCGAAAAACTACACAAGATTTACTGCTTCATCACGTCAGCATGCAATACTCTGGAATCTATAAGTGCTGATGGACCACACTCCAGTTAAATGTTATATTAAGACGGAAACGGGTTTATAGAATGCTTTTATGTATCTTTTATGTACTATATTTTATTATTTACACTATATTGATTTTTTGTTTTCTTTATTGTTATATTATTGTTGTTCTCAAGAACTTGGATTTAATTATTTATTTAAAAAGACAGAATTGTTATTTGTTTATTTAATTTGTACCAGATGTACATATTTAACAAATAAATATATATTCTATTCTATTCTACTTGAGTTAAAGGGAGTCCTAGTTGCAGATCAGGAAGTGCAAGATCTTGAAGGTTAGTAAAGACCAATTATATGAGAACCTCTAGAAGGCCTGGTGAGATCGGTAGCCCTTTAGAATTATGGGAGTTTGCTTTTCCTAGTTGTAGCACGTTCTAGCACCTGATAAGCATAGGTACTGAATTGTGGGGAAGCAGAATAAAAGTAGGAATGATTTCATCGACCAGCCGGTTAAAATGGAACCTTTATTTTAATAAATGAAACTCAATTGTTACACATTTTAGGGTTCATTGACTCTTATGGCTATTAAAATCTCTTTACTGTCACTGTCTTTAAATTAACGATATGTCTAATCAATCAAGGTTCGTTAGCCATCAAAGTCGGAGGGGGGGGGGAGGGCTGCAGGTGAAAAATAGAATTTGTGAATGTCTCCGCTTGTATTAAGGATAGAGAAGATGCCCAGAGAATCTTTTGTTGTTTATCTTAGTGGTACTTACGAATTCGGCCAGTAACACTTTCTGATCAGTTGGATATAAACGGAATATTTTTTATTCTCCTTTATAGTTCCTACTTAGGAAGACTCAATCTGTAAACTTTGTACTGTTTACTCCACTTTGCACGAAACTTATTTTAACATATATCGTAGGCGTAAAATTGCTATTAGTGGTTTCCTTCTAATTTCTGAAGTAATGCAAGTAGTAAATACTGAAGCATATTCACTATTTGTACAGAGTTTCTGTGAAGGGTGTTTTTTTAATACTTAGTTAGGGCATCTAGTATTAAATACCCGGATATTTTCCAAAGAGTTTAGCCAGCTTTATTGTATGCATCATTTATGTGTTGCGGCGCTGAGCAAAAATCGTTTATTTATCAAGCCTATGTAATTTACTCTATTTTCTCTAAGCTGTAATACCTTTATTCATTTTTACATTCTAGTTGTATTCAGGTACGTGTTTTATGGACAGGGTAGCTAGGATTTTATTTGATTGGCTCTGATTTCCCATTTATAGCATTAATTTACCATGTTCAAAGAACGAATTAATCGATTATTATAGAAAGTAATTGCCAACATTGTCCTTTGCAGTCCCAGCTTAAATCCATTCGTTCGACCCTGTAGTACTCTTTTATATCTAAAAGCAGACATAAATTAACAATATTCGGCGTACATTTGGAACTTTTTTTTAGGTTCATTTGCCTGTAGTCACTTAAATATCACGTAGACTTTGTTTTAAGTAATTATTGGATTATTGGTTACGAGTTCCTAACTGTAATGCATCGTTGAATAGTTTTCTCCGGTTCGTCATTAAAAATAGAAGTAATTAAGCTATAATTAATAAAACTTATAATTCTATTATGGCGGATAAATGGATAACCGAAGTTCATGTTTTTTTGTTCTCACCTCTTTTCTTAGATCTACATTTCTGAAGTCTTGTACCTAATTACTACATCATAAATATAAAAGTCCATCACACAGGGGTGCATAAACTGAGCAGATTTTCCACGTGTTGGATAACACACTATTGATCTCATTTCACCATATGCTTCCCATTTCTAAGTAAAACTCCGATGAGTAGAAGTTTACTGACGGCTAAAAACCAGAAAGTACGAATAACTTGCTTTAATTTGAGGAACAAAAACTTGTATAGTAGAACTATTGTAGAGCATCAATTGTTTAACAAGGTTAGCGTTATAGTATTTTTCGATAAGACTCATAATAACGGAGATATTTTCAATTTTTGAATTCCACCTTTAACACCCCCCCCCCTCATTCTAGTCCGGTTTCAGGGATTAATGGCTATGAACTTAAGTGTTGCATAAATCGGTTAAATAAATAGTACGGTATGCATCAATTAAATATTTTTGAGTTACGTACGTAAAATCTTAATTGATACCTTCATTACACAACGCATATTTCATGCATATCACACAGCAACTGTCCAATGAAAACAATATTTAGAATTTAAGCTACATAAAGTAGTTCATGATATATTAGCATATTGTGAATAACACATGAGTAAGAACGTGGGTTTAATAAACGCTGAAAACGAAAAATGCAAATATCTCGGTTAATATCTAAGATAGAGACACAATGTATATAACAACATTTGGAGTAAATTACATTTACACTAATATTGGTTCTATTACATTTTTCGATCCGATGTATAATAACAAAGATATTTGTATTTTTAGGAAAGGAAAGGAAAAAGTATATTTAATAAATTTATTATTTTAGGGAGGAGGGTATAGCGTAATGTTTCGTTTGGCGAATTAAATTATAGCTTAGATGAAGGTAATCCCTTTATTTTACGTTTTAACACATGAGACCAAGGTAATAGCGGACTGTAATGCAAAATCCCAGTAAAATAGAACTATAGGATTATTTATCCGTATTCACAAATGCTTCGATAGGTTTACCAGAAGATAACTGATTAGAAATTCGATACGGACATACGGAATGAAGTGCAATAACTATTTGTGAATGTCTTTTCTACATTAAAATATCAAAACAATATCTTTCGTAGCTAAACCTCTCCTGATAAATTCATGGTATTTGTTATACTCTGACATCACGCTACACACGTTCAGTTGATTAAAACTCATAATATGTCCATACCTTTAAAAGAAAATCGGAATTAAATATTCTGCATGACCAGACCTGGGTGAAATTTTCTAGACTAAGAAACTGGTCCAGTTGCTAGCTCATATTTATGCATAATGGCTTTTCCTAACAAGGCCACTGGTTCAACTTGAAGTGAACGAGAAAAATTGCCCTTAGTCAGACCCACGCACTTCTTAAGTGAGGGTCTTACAAATAACGCACATGTCAAGCCAATTTTGTTTTTAAACCCACTTTATTTACTATCTTTTTTCTTATAAAAGTTTTTGTTGTTCACTCTTTTTTATTTTTTTTATTTCCTACACATATTTTCTTCAACACTTCCACTTCGTCTTACACGTTGCATTACAGTTATCCATTTTTACTAAAGGTTTTTTTTAAAATGTTATTTAAGTATGCAGTTATTTTGTTATACATCAGGCATATTTACAATGCAAACACTATTTAATAACAACTTCTTATGATAGAGAATTCATCATTCGCTGATTTTCGTACTGAATAGACTGCTATTTTAATTGAACTAGCATAGGAAATATTGTTAAGTAAGTTCTGGTGAATCCAAAGTCAATTGTGAATACAGGAATCGGCGCAGACTTTCTGTATCGTTTGGGAGGGATGGCGATGGACCAGAATAAGAAGTGAGTATAATTTATCTTATGTATAAAAATGATATAAAGGTCTCTTTTTAAGCAAACAAATTTATTTCATCCTATAGATTATTTTTTTTTTATTTTCCTTTATTTATGTACATCCGTTATTAGGAAAGGGGAGGTGGATTATCCCCCTCTCCTTCTCGCCAACCCTTTAGTCCATATGTGGGCTGTAAGATTTGAACCGGCCCGCGACACATTTTGAAAATCCGATTAAACAAAAATATTATACTATTTACTCCAAATGAGGAAGATGAGGAGAGATTTGTGCATTTGACAGTACTTTTAATGCGAACAGTTCTTTTCAATGATGAAAGTTAATAAATCAAACGTCGCACAAGGCCGACTGACGATAATTTGGAAAAGAAATTTACGTCTTTGTATCTCATTGATTTCGGTGTCACAACATGTCAAAGGTTGCCTATACCTGCTTTAGTCTATGCCAAAGAATAATGGTACTATGGAGACTATTCCCCTTCCCTGATGGAAAATGTAACCATTTGTACAGAACATATGAAATGCGAAATTAGAGTATTTCAGGACAATTTTAAAAGCAAATCGCTATTTGATTCGGTCAATGACCTCTTCTCAACCCTAAACTAGTAGATTACTCATCCAAATCACACTTTTGGACATACAGTAGACTCCCGATTAACCGAAACCTTCGGGACCGAGGGGTTTCGGATAAGCGAAAATTTCGGTTAAACGGGAGTCCGAAATTTCTGCGTGAAAATGGATCAATTAGAATAAAAAATACGTTTATGTATGTACTTGAAAAAAAGCTTATTTTATTTAACAATTAAAATAACTACGTACATATGTATTTATAAAACTATAGACTTAAAAAGAAAAATGAAAGAAAAAAAAAAAAAACTTCATCGTTTAAAAAAGTCGGTGATTTTTCTTTGCCGAGCTTCTGAAAGTTTTTTTGTCAATGCGTAGTCACGCCATTTCTGAAGGGTAAGTATATCAGAACGGCAGGAGGTAGGTTGTTGTTACCCACATGCTTAACCATCCTTCGCTAGCATTAAAATTCGAAGCTAGGACGAAGTAATTTTTTCCCCCCTCTCTAGCAACTCAAAATGTTTCGATTAAGCGAGAGAATCGGTTAATCGGGTTTCGGATAATCGGGAGTCTACTGTAGCTTGTACACGGTAGAACATTGTTTCAAGAAACCATTAGTTGTGCATTATATAACAGACAATCTGATGTCTCTCTTACCCTAACATCCTGAATTAAATAATAAATTAAAAAAGAAATCAAAGATAGTTGCTCTTAATTATTTAAAAATGATTTACTAATTAACTAATTTATTTATTAACGTTCACTTTATGCAACTATGGCTAATTGGGACGGGTTATCTACAGGTTACCACCCTTTTCTAGCCAGGGTGGGACTACGGATTTTATTTGATGAGTTCGTCACTAAATAAATTCCTATTTTCTCAGGCGGGAATCGAAATTGCAACTCTAGGTTTACCATGTGAGATTAAAGCCAGCGCTTTAACTCACATGGCTAACCTGAGCCCAATTAACTAATTTAATATATAGTGAGCTTTATATTACAAATACGAAATCAGGATTTGATTTTTGAGTGTGTTAATTCGCATATACACTAATTAATTTAATAGTCAAACAGTAGTTTCAAATTTACTTTAGCCTCGGTGATATCCCATTTTCTTTCTGAGTGAAAGTCTGATACAACTTTCGTCGGAATGACTTGAAATTTCATAGTCATGGTTGGCATATTCTGATGAACCTCTTTAGTTTCCGGGGGAATTACGAAATGTATAAAACATGCAAAAACTAAAACATTTATTTAACTAATCTATGGCGGAAAGTCAACAAAAGAGTGAAAACGTCAAATGATTATTAATATAATTTGTATTTGTCTACTAGTTTCGTGTCTATATGACGCCTCATCGGGAGAAATTCTTCAACACCAAGGCAAATAAACTAACGGCTACATCTTTCTCTATGACATTCCACTAGCCGTCATAGAGAAAGCTGTAGCAGTTAGTTTAGTTGCTTTTGTGAAGTAGAATATCTCCTGATGAGGATTACTTAAGTAAAGTTAAATAGGCCATATTCTCACGATAAGACATTTATAAACCAAACGAAGTATAAACAAAACTTAAGTTAAAGTAATTTTAACTTTAAGTTTCTCAAATATTAAAGAAAATCCATAAAATATAAAAACTACAACATATAAAAAGCTTTTATCTGTATATTTTTTTTAGATACCAGTTGATTATATTTTCTGTTTTTCCTACAATCTTAACGTTTTCAGATCTTTTGATTGATTATCAAGCTCAACCAATGATGTATTTTTTAATTTTCACTGAATTTGATATTTCCCCCTACATAGAATTTAAACGGCTATTAAAATTCTATATTATATACGTATAAATTTCATTTCAGTATTTGTTAATTTTTCCTCAATCTTTCTTTAATTCCAATAAATTTTCGTACAATTTAATGAAACCAAAAGATAAACCGTCTTATCTTTATCAAAATTCAATTATAAGTTCAAGAATGTTTTATGTAAGGAGAGTTAGTTGTTATTTCCTTTTGTTGCAGAAAAGTCACTGAAATAAATTTTCTAGTCCATTCTCAATTCGAATACATTAAATATTTACTATATTGTAAAATAAACCATTTCAATAAATATTCACATTATTTAGAGAAACCACTCAGTACCATTTGTTTTAAGATAATGCTTAATTCTTAAGAAAGTTAACAAGGCATTTGTCTACTTACTTCATCGGTTTTAATGAAAAAATATAACTATAAACAAAAGATGCGTTCCTATTCAGCGATCATTGTTTAGATAATTAAATAAGCCGTGAAGAAATTTAATTGGAACTTTTATAAGGAAATACTTTTCATGCTATATTAATGGTCTTTGTTTTAAAAAAATAAAACTTTTGTTAACTTTAAATTATTCGTAAACAACAAACGAGTAATTAGATGAAATTAAATGAAGTATTTCGAGGAAATATAATAAATAAAAGGAGCGTTTGCTTTATGTAATTATGTAACCATTTGATTATCACTAGCGATTCTAATATACTAGTTATTATGTAATATAAAATTTATATAATAAATTTCTTCATTAAAGGAAAGAACTACATATTTAATTCGTAGATTGGGTTCATGGGTGTATTTGCTTTAGGTTTCAAAGTGGTAACAACCTGGTGAACAGCTCCTAGTTTTAAAAGTTGCTTTAACAATAAATAAATGCCTACGAACTGACAAATTCAATTTATGCTTATATTCATAATTTATATTACAAATTTATCTATGACGCTAATGATGGGTAACCAAAACGGATTTCCCACAAGCCAATCTACAACAGACTTGAAACATCTACCTAAACCAAAGGCATTGTGAAATGCACGTACATATAAATGAGGTTATATTGTTAACAAAACCAGTAATGCCTCAATGTAAACATTATGGGGTATCTATGAAAGATATAAGTTGTACAGTTACTTATTAGTGCGTTCCAAGCATTTTGGGGCTTGTGCATAACGCTAGCATCAACAGTACTTAAAAATTGGGGAAAAAACACTGTTTTTTTAGTCAGTAAATTTTAGTCATTACTTTGTGGAAGTACTATTTTTTACCTAAGTGGTATTTCTCAAGCAGTAGCAAAGATTCAGCTAATTTTTGTCATTGTTGTGAGTGAAAGGTTTAATTTTTATTATTAAATTCCTCCATAACCTAGAACTCTTGTATTTTAACTCAAAAACTATTAGAGATAATACTTGAAACTTGCTTGTTGATTGTCAACGAATTAGTTTTATGTAATAACAATACTTGTTTGGCTAACTCCTAATATCTCTATTTAAATTTTATTTTACAAAATTCTGACCCTAACACGAATTCAAAGTGTGTGTGTGTCTGTATATATAAAATAGATAGGTCATTTCAGGACTACTAATAAGAATAACTGTGTCTAGGAGCGTAATTCTGTTTTATTTTATTATATGAGTTCTTGAGATGTACATTTTATTTTGTTCAAATGATACAGGTAATAGAGTGAACATTTTTTGGCTTAGGGAGTACTCACCATATTTTGATTTACGATGTGTCGCTAAGTTAACTAAGCTTCATTATTTGAAATGTAGAAAGGCGTAGCAATTTTCACTTTTATTACCTGGTTTGAGTTCGGATTCCAGTACATATCCCAGCTCCTTGCCGCCCAGGAAGAATCCATGTCCAAGGAGACAACGGAGTTAAGACTGGAGCTCAAAAAGTTATTTCTCATCGCACTGACTAATAGCAGGAGTGACACAGAAAGATGACAATGGGAGGCCGACTTAGAGAAGGCCGCGCTCCTTGTTATCACTTTTGATGGACGGCTTCAAAGCCGAGTGAAAACGGGCTGGTGGAGGTTTCCCAGCGCACTAACAGAGGTTAGGAAGGCTGTTTATCGCTCTGCCATGGCAACCTCTTCAAAACACCCTTTCTCACCCACCCACCCCCACATTACAGCTCACCCATATTATTCAGACCCTTCCTCCTTATAATCCTTTCCGCTTAGTCGATTGATGATGATTTATATGACAGTTGGAGAGTTGCATCAGGGACTTCTTTAGTTCTGCATCACTTTTGATAATAAATTGGGAATCTCTAGGTCAGGGACATTATCTCTCTCTTCGTCCTCTCTCTCTTTCTTTCACACACGCTCTCTCTCTCTCTCTCTCTCTCTCTCTCTCTCTCTCTCTCTCTCTCTCTCTCTCTCTCTCTCTCTCTCTCTCTCTCTCTCTCTCCTCTCCTCTCCTCTCTCTCTCTCTCTCTCTCTCTCTCTCTCTCTCTCTCTCTCTCTCTCTCTCTCTCTCTCTCTCTCCTCTCTATCTCTCTCTCTCTCTCTCTCTCTCTCTCTCTCTCTCTCTCTCTCTCTCTCTCTCTCTCTCTCTCTCTCTCTCTCTCTCTCTCTCTCTCTCTCTCTCTCTCTCTCTCTCTCTCTCTCTCTCTCTCTCTCTCTCTCTCTCTCTCTCTCTCTCTCTCTCTCTCTCTCTCTCTCTCTCTCTCTCTCTCTCTCTCCCTCTCCCACTCCCTCTCCCTCTCCCTCTCCCTCTCCCTCTCCCTCTCCCTCTCCCTCTCCCACCCCTCCCCTCTTGCTCTCCCTCTCCCTCCTTGAAGCATTTTGATTGAAAATTAATAAATTTGAGAAATCAAAAATCTACTTATTTTTATTTTCGACTGATTTTTTCCGCATATGTGGAACGCTTAAAAAATATGTATAAATAATCATTTAATTGCATCTAAAGCAATGTGGTGAATGTGGTTAAAATTCTGTCTTCAGGGGAGGATTAAAAAATTCACAATTTTTCCGTTATTATGAGTCATTTCGAGAAATATTATAGGACCAATCATGTTAATGTGTGCTCTACAATTGTTGTTCCATACATTTTTCGTAACTCAAATATTATGCAAGTTTTTCGAACTTACTTATTTTCAGTCTTTACTAAACCCCTACTTCTACTCACTGGATTTTTATTTAGGCAGAGGGAATATTTGGGGACATGAGAACAATAGTGTGTCATACCTTCACGTGGGAAATCTGCTCAGTTTACACAGACCCTGTGTGACGGATGTTTTAGTACATCCGGACTCACTCCCTCCCTCACTCACAATTTCTGTCTCTCATCTTCTTCCTCTCACTCTTGCTTGAAATAAGATTCATTCCACTTGGGAAGGCGGAAAAACATTTTTCATCGAATTCTAAAATGTTTAATTTGGTAGAAATGCTACTTTGACTAATGAACTACAAAGAACCCCCAATCATCCATTTATGCATTCCACAGAATTTCCACCACCATTTAATAAACAAGGGAAATCGAAACAAAACAGTCGCCCGGCAGCCGTGGTACAAGCCAGTTCTCACTAGCGCTCTTCAAAAATAGCCACTGAAGATGGAGCTTTTGCTCTGAAAGTGCACTCTGTCAAAAATAAAATGTAATGTAGAGGAAAACAGGCCTACTTTGCACATCCAGATTAATTCGTTCATCTACCTCTAAGCTTCCCTAGAACAAAACGTTTTTTTCGGAATGCTATGATAGTGTAATCATTATATTTTGGACGGGAAAATAGAGTCATGAAATAGTTTTATCTTCAATATTCGTTAAAAGCTATTCCACGCTTGACAACAATGTGACTGTGTTTTCATGACAATAAATTAATTACTGAAAGCTTAAGTTAGTTCTATCTTTATATTTCGACCGGAAACCATTGTTATCACAATTAATTTACGAATCGCATGCGTTTAATTGGCACTTATTATATCACGGATATAAATTTAACGGATTTTGGGAAAAGTTAAACCAATCATTATATTGCCGAGGAAAACGATTTCTATTTCAGCCCGCTACATCTAAGCTAATTTTTTATTTCCCACGAATGAATGATGTTTCAAAGAGAGACTTATTTCATTTTACATTTTCCAATCAATCATTAATGTTGAAAAATGTATGACGGCCACTAAATAGCATACCTTTAAACACATATTACCGAGCCTCATATACGAGTATCTCTGTGAACCTGCTCCGCCGTTCGATCGTTCGGATGTTTATTCCAATACTGTCCTGAATAATCCACACACTGTGAATAACGTCTGCTTGAATTAAAAGGTAAAGAAGGTCAAACGTCTGTTTCAATTTTAATTAAACTGAGCCAGTTAACATTCAGCGTTCTATTTCCGTCTTTAGTAAATAATCTATATATTGCCTTCAACATGAAATTTAGGGAAGTACTAATTAGTATAAAGTAGTTGTGGTAATTATGAAACAAAAACTACTTCAAATAGATACATAAATATTTGCGTAATTATGGGGAGGATGCATCAAGACACAAGGTACTGTACAAATTATTTGTACTGGAGCTTTAACGTTAACCATGATTTTTGAGTCCTCTTATTTATTAATATTTTCTTCAATTTTTAAATAAAACTTAAGAAGAATTATTTTTCTTATTTAACAATACTGTTTGTAAAGCAGAACAAATTAGCTTATTTTACAAAAACAATATAAAATGGCATTAAATGTGCTTCAACTCCTAAACACGAACATAAATATTTTGAGAGAATTTTACCATTTTCGAAATTAAAACTCTTCAACGCACAGCAATGTTTTAATTTTGAACGTTAACTGCCATTACAGTAACTTAGATACTACACGTCGTTAAGTATAATCAAATCTTTTCTATTGAAGAGCAGGTACAAGGAACTTCATCATTTGGGTAAAAACTCTCCATACAGTCATTGGGCATTCAGGAATAAACATATTTTTCTGTAATAAAATTTTATTTGTTAAACTAAAAATATCCCTTAACCTATCTTTTCATGAATTATTTCATCACTAAAGTCAAATAAACTAAATTACTATTTATTTTTCAATGAATTCATTTGACAACGCATTAAAGGTTTCTATAAAGCCTCAAAGGTCTACCCTCAACTATGGGCGGTAATATTAAAAAGGGGCTGCGTAAACTAAGCAGATTTCCCACGTGAAGTTTTACAATAGAGAAATCTGCCTAATAACAGCTGTAGTCGTAAGAAACCTCTAAACCTATTCACGAGGGACGAATAGTTACGAAAACGGCCGCCAGAGCTCACGGTGGAAAGTCCGGACATAGCCACTGCTGCCGAGCACATGCAGAATACAAATGCAAATATCTCAGTTAATATTCAAGATACAGAATAAATGTATAGAACAATATTTATAGTAAATTTAATTTGCAATAAGATTGAATTTGTAATATTTTTCGATCCAACGTATAGTAACGGAGATATTTCGAATTTTCGAAAATCCTCCCCTCTAAACCCCCCCCCCTTCCTCTGCTCCGATTTCAGCCGTTAACGAACTTGATCTATCTTTTTACATAAACGCTTAAATATCGATTTTGGTAACGATCAAGCAAAAGTTACAACCGCTACAGCGTTAACAGACATATATATATATATATATATATATATATATATATATATATATATATATATATATATATATATATATACAGTTTTGAACGGACCTCATTTTCGTCATCTACTAGGTAGGATCGATGGACATTTGAAGAAATATTTCGAAAATTCCGTCATGAGTACAACCTCAATAGCTGATTTCCCTTAAGGGAAATCTGCTAATTAATGGAAATTACTGTGCGATTTTATAATTTTATTAACATTAATTTATTAAAGATGCTTGTTCGAAAGACTTTTGTCAAACTGACTTTGTCAAAAGAACTTGTGTCAAAAGAACTTGGCTTCACAGCCTTTTCCGAAGAGTGTTTGGAAATACACTAGAATATACGACGTTTAGTTCACACGAGTTCTGGATTTAGGACAAAGTTGAGTAAACGGAAAAGTTTAAGACGTATGACAAACAGTTCGTGTGACAAACGGATAAAATCCAGAACGTCGTGTGAACTAAACGTCGTATATTCTAGTGTATTAATTTATTAATTGCCGGAATCGACATATTACGTTGGAAGACGATATTCCTTATAACCCACGAAGAATAGTTTAAAGCTAGTTTAAACATAACATTGTCATTATTCGAATAATTGCGCTTTATAAATTAGGCGTCTAACAGAAGAATGGCTGTTCGGAAAGATCATTTTCGTTTAACGGAATTATTTAGTATTTTAGTTAATTCCACTCCCTCAATAACGAGAGTCAGAGATAGTATAAATATGAACCTTCTACAATTTTAATTTGTAGTAAACATGCTGTAGTGTTATAATAAATCGTTTTTGGTTCAGTATAAATAATAATATTTGGGCACTAACCTATTTAATAGTACAAATTTAAAGTGAATATAACGTAATATAAAAACGAATTAGACTTTACTCTCTCTTCTACGGTCTATAATTAGAAATAATTACCGGGATTGCTACAGTTTTATCAATTAAAGTGATAAGTAATTATTTATTTCTGATCATTGAGCGAGTGTGTGTGACTTCGTTAACGTAAACATAAAACTGGGATCGAAATAGTTTTTACTTAATTTTATGAATTAAAGGTCTTGTAATTTCTCAGATTTCAACGGAATTACCAGTTTTGCCACCCCCTCCCCTCAACTCATTTGTACTACTTTCGGGGTGAGTCCGTATGTATGTATCTGTGGAAAAAAAAAGACTAGCTTTAGAATGTTGGAATTTCATACTTAAACCGTTTTACCGTGTAGTTATGAACCTCTCCTTTTTATCAAAATCAACTAGGGGGTAGGCTGAAATAAAAAAACAAAACAATTTTTACCGTACCTATTAGAGAAACAAAAGATTTGAGTAGAACCTTTTATGCTCACTTTAAAAACACCTATGAATTTTGTTTATGAGATTTTGTGATCGGATGTATTGGATACCAGATATCGTATATAACATTCAATTGAAATAATCTAAAATAAAGTGCAGTAAAACATTTTGTTTATTTAATTTAACAGTAGAGCAAGGAAGTTCAAGATGCCTACATCAAATTTTGTTTTTAAATTGGGTGGAAACGAAATATAAAATTCAGAAATATTTGAAATTAGAAAATCTGAAAGGAACTTTTCCGTATATCAAAGTTTCTACAATTAAGCCCTAACCACTTTTTTATCAAATGCTTGGAAAAAGGATTTTGTTTTTTGACTGGTCCTACATCCCCCTGCTTAGTATGGCTCTATAAAGTTATCAAACAGCTTACGTTTTAATACTACTTTAAAAGTTTAAATATCAAGTTTCATTTTCATAAGTTTACAATTGTAAGCTTGGCATTGATAATGGGTAATTTACATCTAAATTTCCAATATATTAATTAATATATGTATAAATTATTATAGTATTACATATGTAAGTTTGCAGATTTTCAGTGACAGTTTAATTTTATTCCTTGTTTAAAAAAAAAAATTGTGAAAAATGTTTACGGCACCTGTTCTACTTACTGCAAGTTCCTTTTCTTCGATTCAAATGAACTGAACATCAAGTTTAGCTGCTGCTTGACATTCCATCTTTCAATGAAGTTGTGTACAAATACTTCCTTTGTTTGCCTGCACATATAAAGTAAATAAATTAATACCTTACTATTTACCATCACTGAAGGTCTTTGATCTTTGGTTGCTATACTCCCATCCATTGGAATAGATTACAGCTAATGCGGGGAAGTGTCTAAGGTGCTTCATAATATAACAGCTTATTGTTGATAAGACATGAGTAGGAGTGGGGGGTTTACTAAAGTTCTTTTTCAGGGGCCGAAAACTAAACATCGCAAATATCTCGGTTAGTATTAAAGATAATGAAAACATGTACATAACAACATTTATAGATCTTTTAATTTGCAATAAGATTAGTTCTATACACTTTTTCGATCCGACGTACAGTAACGGAGATATTTCGAATTTTCGAAAATCCTCCCCTCTAAAATTTCCCTTAAGGGAAAAATGCTAAAAGGGATACTACGGCCTCGAACTCCAGTTCAAGGTGTTAAACGGAAGAAGATCCGATGTTTTCTACTTTAACTCATTCAATTCCTACCATCTATATTTTTACTGATTATATCATTGTGTTTTTCTTGTCTTACTTCGCGTATTTTAAAGCACTTGAATATTTTTATTAGATACTTATCTTGTTTATATTTAAGATTATAAATGTCCTAAACATTCAAATTGTCTACTCTCCATGCCGATACTGCTATATTTTGTTAAATATTCCTCACTTACAGAAGAACGATATTCTCAATAAATGAAGCATAGAGTAAAATATCTGATGTGGACACCACTTTCTATTCTGACTTCCTTGTACTCCTATCACAACAGTTGTTGTAATTGTTCAATTTAAAAACGATTTTTACATTTTCAAAGTATAATAACCTTTGATCAAGGCTGTAACCCAGGACAAATTTGACAAGTAGGTGTCATACATGACACCTACCTGCCATACGCATATTTTCCATTTTATTCTGCTCAGAATCATTCTTCTTTTCTCAAAATAACAAAAACATTTAGAAAAGTTAAGAAGAATAGTGTTTTAGTGTGTGCGTGTGCTTGTTAGTACCCCCCCCCCATGTCACCAATGAGAGCTTAAAATGAAATATTAAATAAAAATATGTAAAAAATATATTTATAGTATGAAAATATATTATGTAATATTTATTATATAATAACATACGATGTAATACCATTACTTACGAAATAAATAAGCAAAGAAGCATATATTAGTAGCATATTATTATAATACAAAAATATACCTAAGTATAAAAAATTATATACAGACCTACACAGTAGAAAAAAAAATCAAAGGACACTCATTTATAAGGAAAATAATGCAAAAAAAAAGAAAGAAAAAAAATGTAACTATTCACTTGACGATTCGATATTGGCCAAACGTTCAGGGAAACCATAGTATACTATGTGTTCACCGCAAATACTTCTTTGGCATTTACAGCAAAGACCACTTTCTTCGAATAAAAGTCTGTCTTAAAAGTTCATTTCTAATCTCATCTTCAGCGATAAACAGTGAATTTATTGTCATAGAAAATATACAAAAGGAAAGTTAAACAACAAGGCTGTGTCAAATACGACACCTACTTGCACAAACACCGAAAAAGTACGAAAAATGGTGGAGGACAGAGCGTGCAATGTCCTGGACATGTAGTTGAGTACTGAATAGGAGGGTATTAAGCACACCAGTCTTGTCCTGTTGGTTACAAGTTCAAGCGTGTACAACTTACGGCATAGGTGTCACCTATGACACAGCCTTGTCGTTCAAAGGATAAATAATTTTCAAGTGAGCTGGAGTCGAAATAACAAATGACATCTGTTTTGAGCTAGCAAAAACAAAGGGAAAGGCGCCGTCTTTGCCTGAGGCCATTCTGTGAGCGGGGGAAGTGCTTATCATCCTCACCAGTGGCCCCTCAGTATTCAAAGAGTTAATAAATTATAGACAATGGTTTATATTGTCTAAATTACAGGTTTCGTGGTGTCTGTAATTATATTCATTCCGGTTGACGTATTAGTTATGTAATCCCTTATTCCTAGTTCCTATTTAGTTGTAGTTCACCTTCTATATCTTTGACGTCGTAATCATTATTTCTTTTTTAGTTTTCCACTTTACTCCTCAATTGCTATTCATGGGTTCGTATTCTCTTGTAATAGTTTTTTTATTTCTGTTTAATATAATCACATATTAAACTATTTTACTTATTTTTTTATGTCACAGCTCTTCATAGGAGGGAAATATATTTGTATTTGATTTATACATGTATATCTAATGGGTCTTTTTGTGGAAATTTACAGAGACAGAGTACTTGACTAACTACTTCCTGACCTCTTAGGGTTTTAGGATTAGAACACTCAAGAGTTCTTTATATGATTTGTAAACATCTTAATAAATAAAAATTAAATTAGGAAAGTTGGTGTGTGAGTACGATACTTAGTATATGAAAGTCCGCCACGCAGGGGCTGTGTTAACTAAGCAGATTTCCCACGTGAATTTACAATACGTAAATTTACATACTGGTAACAAGTGTTACGTAACACCACCTTGATTATTAAGTGATTAAATACAATCGGTAATATGAAATCTTTCAGTCAATTTTAATAGCCTCCAACGGAAAGCGTCTATATTGTAAATAGGGGCTCAGGTTAGCCATGTGAGTTAATGCCTTGACGTTAATCTCACATGGTAAACCTCGAGTGACGAGTTCGATTCTCGCTTGGACAAAGGAAATTATTCTGTGACGGAATTCATTAAATAACATCCTAAGTCCCACCCTGGCAAGAAAAGGGTGGTAACCTGTAGAAAACCCGTCCTAATTAGCCTAAGTTGCAAAAAGTGAATGTTAATAAATGAAAAATAAAATAAATAAATTGTAAATAAACAGTTCTGCCTGACATTGCGATTTAGAAGACTCAAGTTTGGCCTAAAAAGTACGGGCAAGATTCGATACGTAAGGGTACAAAAAAAGACACAGTTAATAATATGCTTTATGACTTGTGGCTTACTGTATATATGGAATGAGATAAAAACTAAAACATGCAGATACTTCGGTTGGTATTAGTCATAAGGAAAACATTTAATGAACAACAATTGCAAGGAAATATATTTGCAATATCATCTTTCCATCGATAATGGAGATATTTTGCCCCTCCCTCACCTGTCCTTTTCTGATTTTAGCCCAACTTGATATGTTTTACTTTACGTTTAAATACTGTGTTTGGTAATATATACATTTTATCGGACCTTATGTTCGTCACCTCCTAGGCAGGATCGATGGACATTAGAAGAAATGTTACGAAAATTTCGTCATGAGTACAACCTCAATAGCTGACTTCTCTTAAAACATGTGGGCATATCATTAAAACCATTTGGCTGACCTTTTGATATTGACTTGGAAGTAATGATTGATTCCGCGATTAAACTTGGAGGGCCATTGAGCCTCTGATTACAGGCCTGCTTGTTGTCATGAAAAATTCATGAGCAGACTTTCACAAAACGTCTCACAATGGTCCCGATTCCTCCATCATAGTGCAAATCCGAAAACCAACTATTTTTTTTTCTGACTCAAGTATATTTTCTTTGTTTCTACATTGATCCTGAACCGTGAAGATAGAGTTGAATCATAAATAAGGTACAGCTTTTGGGAACTACGTTAATTCAAAGTTGCAAGTCATCTCGATTGGACTTTTTTTGATTTATGCTAATCAACATCCTTTTCAAACGACAGATTATATATAAGTGTTATAATTTCTTTCTCTCTCATTGTACTTGGAATACACAATGTTGAGACATCCAACAGTTATAGTATCCATTCATAGGAACTAGGTATATTTTTTCAAAAACAAACACTTTTTGACAGCTGTTACTAGTATTTGGGAAGGTGTGAAAAAGTTAGCTCACGAGTCCTCAAGATGATTTTTGCACCAAATGTTTGAAGAACTATCTGAGAATCAAATGGTATAATTTTCGCAGTTGGGAAATGTCAGCCGTAGGATCAAAAAGATTGGTTCCTTAGATAATTCACTTTCAAGGTATCTGCTAAAACCTCGCAAGATAGAGTAGCTTACGATTCAGTGATATTCCTTTTAGCAGATTTCCCTTCAGGGAAATCAGCTATTGAGGTCGTACTCATGAAGCGATTTTTGAAACATTTCTTCAATTGTCGATCCTACCCTGGAGATGACGAAAATTAGGTCCGTTCAAAACTATATATATATATATATATATATATATATATATGTCTGTTAACACTCTAGCGGTCGCAATTTTTGTTTAATCGTCACCAAACTCGGTATTTAATCGTTTTATGTAAAAGGAAAGATCAAGTTCGTTAACGGCTGAAATCGGACCTGTGGAGGGTTTAGGGGGGGGGGATTTCGAAATATCTCCGTTACTATACGTCAGATAGAAAAAAATGTATAGAACCAATCTTATTGCAAATTAAATTTACTATAAATATTGTTATTATACATTTATTCTCTATCTTCAATATTAACCGAGATATTTGCATTTTTATTGTGTGCGCTGATAATGGACGAGATGAGATCGGCTAAGGTCGGTTCTATTCGTTTCCGCCGAAAGCTAGTTTCCGTAACTGATCGGCTCTCGTATGGAGATTTCTCTATTGTATAACTTCACGTGGGAAATCTGCTTAGTTTACGCAGCCCCTGCGGACATTTTTACAGAACGTTGCCCCAACACGATACGTCTAGATGACACGGTTAATTATATTTTTTTAAACCTTAGTTTAGACATCGAACGGTATTGATAAAAGTCGTTTATGAGTGAATTGTGGATATGTGATAAGGGCATTTCAGTTACGAGGGCGATACGTTATTTTGGAGTTATGGTAGTTTAGTCCCGAAGAGGGAAGTACGATTATAGTTCAGTTCCGGGATGGCTGTAAGTTTCTTTGTTTCTGCTAGATTCTCTATGACTAGGCTTTCCTGAGATTATTGATATTTACCTTAATCCTCTTAAGGGCCTCCTTAACAGAATGATATGATGTTATGATCTTTAGGGAGGGTGGGGTTTATAATATAATATGGAGCATCTACTATGGTGAGAAGGTCTTTGGATTGGAAAGTCTGTATGCGTTCTGAACCCCACACGTAAGTCCATGTTTGTTTACGTAGTAACTTGTATATTGTTTGTTTCTTTTCGGTAGACAAGTGAGATCTTCTATTTATCAGTGCGTAGAGTTGAGTGGTATATGGATATGTTCCATGGGATGGGGTGGGCTATATATTCCTTAGATCAGCCAATTTTATTATTTGGTTGGGAAGGTAGTGGACAGATACTGAAACCTATTAATTGTTTATATTTTGTTAATATTAATGATATTTAGGAATAAATAGTTTATTTTTTAATTTTAGATGTCATCATACAATGCACATAATTTCTAGAATAGCAAGATTCCTCCTTCTAAGTGCTATGCATCTAGCCTTTGAAGAGAAAATTGGACATTATTAACTGTCATGTATAAAACAACCCTCCCCACAAAATAAAAACAATAATAATATTATTTTTATCTCATTGAAGTATACCACACTTTCCAATTTCATTTATATGTACTCATTTAATATATTTAGAATCGCGTGTAGCTAATCTCCATTAATATCACCTAGCTCATAAAATATAACAATCCCCTAATTCCTATGCACCAAGTGCAAATATTGGGTGTGAACGGGTTAAACCTGTCATTACAGTTGAACGTGAAACATTTCTCATTACCGTTTGTATTTGTTGACTTAATATTCACGGTGGTGTTGTGTTACCAGTATGTAGATTTATCTATTCTAAAACTTCACGTGAGAAATCTGCTTAGTTTACGCAGCCCCTGCGTGACGGAATTTATACTTCACGAAAGCCCCATAGTAAATACTTTATAAGATGCTTCGAGCAGTTATGGTATTACTAATGCAGAAGGCTGTCACCCTAAAATTGGATAATCAAGGTTGGGAAAGTAGTCCCAATAGAATGAAAATTGCGGGACATTAGTCATCATGGGTGCCACGCATTGTTTCCAAGTGCAAATTATGTCATCATCCCTCCCCCTCTCCCTACCAATAAATAAATGCAAATCAATGTTTCCTTCACACTTGAAAGTGGATACAAATTACAAAATTATTATTTCTAGTTAAGTAGTCATTTTCTAGCAGATTTCCCTATTGAGGTTGTACTCATGACGCGATTTTCGAAAACTTTCTTCAAATGTCCATCGATCCTACCTAGGAGATGAAGAAAATGAGGTTCGTTCAAAATTATATATATATATATATATATATATATATATATATATATATATGTATATACTATCGGACCCGACAGACGTTGTCCTGCATGATATTTCAAGCGATTAGGATATTAAATTTAATAATATTAAGTTACAAACAACAACTTCTGTTATGTGCACGTTTGCCTAAAAACAAATAGACAATGAAATATCACGAATTTTTTATTCAGGCTTCCCTTATAACCCCCACTCCCGCTCGAACCTAAAAAAATTCATGTGGCTTATAATCATGGAAGAATTAATGCTAATTCACATATAGAGTTTTATTAAGTTCGGTTCAAACGTTAGTGCCTAATAAAATTAGTGCCACCCACTTCAATTTATTAGTGTATATCTCGTGTATACTTTGTTATACGGCAAAAGTGAATATAACAAAAGTTACTCTAAATAATAAAATAAACAACTTTTATCCCGTGCATATTTGTCGAAAAACCAATAGGAAACGAAATATCGCTATTATTAATTTTAGGCTTCCCTTACAACTCCCACTCCTGCTCCATCTCCCGGGCTGATTTGTGAATCTAAACCATCCAGGGCGGTACCCAAACACATACAAAAGAATTCATTCAAACCGTTTAGAAGGAGTTCAGTGACATACACACGTACAGTAGAATTATATATAAAGATATATATATATATTTCTCTGTTACCGCAATTTTTGGTTAATCATTATGAAATTCGGTATATAAGTGTTTCATGTAAAAAGAATGATCAAGTTCGTTAACGGCTAACATCAGAGTAGTGGGGGGGGGGCTTAGAGGGGAGGAATTTCGAAAATTCATAATATCTCCGTTATTATACTTCGAATCGAAATATTGAATAGAATCAATCTTATTGCAAATATAATGTTCTATAAATGTTTTTATGTAGATTGTTTCATTATCATTAATATTAACCGAGATATTTGCGTTTTTCCCACTCATGCCATATCAGCAATAAACTATTAAATTATGAAGCACTTTATTTTAAGCCTAAATAACGAATATAGTTCTCATTGAACTTTTACGTCATGAGATAACTGCAAATACGTGACGGAAGTGGGAAATCTGCTTAGTTAACGCATCCCCTGCGTGACGGGCTTTATTTTTAAATTATAAAACTTTAACTTCACTGGCCAAAAAGGCCCATGGTTTACCAAGTGTTTCGATGACGGGCGTTATCAGCTATATGTAAATGACCGTATGAAATCAATATGAATGCCAATATTTTTGAATGGAGTGTCTGTAGTATGTTTTCTATGTATGTTGGTTTGTATAATTGCATCGAAGTTAACATTTTAGTTTGCCAGTTAATGAATGTGGCATTATCGAAGTTTACCTTATTTTCTGTACTAAACAGAAATTCAGGGTTAAGTATAACTAACAAAAAACTTATTTACTACTTATATATAAGGCCTGTTTTATTTTATGCCTGTCCTATTTGGTCAATGACATGGGAAACTAATAAGCGTAAATTACAAGTGGCTCAAAATAAATGTTTAAGATTTATTGGTTCATTCCCACGATGGACTCCTGTCATGCACATGCATGAAATTCTTGACATTCCCACAATAAATGAGTACATAACTAAGTTAGCAGAACACTTTTTCGATGCATGTCAAAATAGTAAGTATCAGCACATTGCTGATATAGTTAATTATAGTTATAGTAGTTTAAATTACAAGAATTACAAATATAAGAGACTTAAGCACATAACATTTTAATTTCTCTGAAGAGCTTTTATTTTTTTCTGTACAAATTTATATTCTTCTGTGTATCTTTATAGTTCTTCTATAGCTCTTCTGTATTACTTTTAACCGTTCTGTAATTGAGAATTTTTATTTATTTCTGTATTTGGGTTTTTTCTTTTTTGTATTCTTTTCCCTTATTATACATTTAGATATTAGAATAAAAATAGATATAAGTAATGTGGAATATTTAAAAAAGCCAATAAACTGAAAAATTGTATTTACTTCTATTGTAAATTATTATTTGTTAATATTTTAGATAATAAAATTCTTTTAACTTTAACTGGCATTATCGAAACCTATTTATTTGTTGCTTTTGCTGCCTATATATATATATATATATATATATATATATATATATATATATATATATATATATAGAGTCAACTTGAATGAACTCTTAGCAAATTCTAAAAGAAAATCGTTTTATAAGGACATCCTCAATACTCGCTTTCCTATTATGAAAAGACTGCCCAAATGCAAAGTGACGAATAATTCTTCAAAAAGGATTAATTCAAATTTAAATTTGTATACTCAATTATTATTATACATTGTAAATATATAATTATATCACATTAATGAAAATAAAATATCGCCCCGATGGTTTAGCAACTCGTATCATGCTTTTATAATATACAAACACACAACTCACAAAGTATTAATAGCATTTATAAAAGGTTAGGGATAGCGTGACATATGTTCACTTTTTCTGATAACGTGCTATCAATAAAACCGTGCAAACAAAATTATTTGGCTTGTTTACTTTTCTTAAAACATACTAAAGATAACGTTTTTAACTGATGGGTATCGGATACTAGTGCTAAATAGTTTTTCTAACGACGTGTAGTTGTTGTTCAGGTGTAGTGATCGAATAAAACACTCTCACGAAATGGTATTTTCATTTTCTATTTTAAAGTCATTTGACATTCATTTACTTGTGTATAAGTATTTCATTTTGACAAAATATTGTTATGTTTACAGATTATGTGTGTGTGTATGTATGTATGTATGTATGTATGTATGTATATATGTTTGTATATATATATATATATATATATATATATATATATATATACAAACAATTCTACTGTACGTGTGTATGTCACTGAACTCCTCCTAAACGGCTGGACCGATTTGAATGAATTTTTTTGTATGCGTTTAGGGGAGGCCCTGGATGGTTTTGATTCACAAATCAGCTCGGCAGATGGAGCAGGAGTGGGGGTTGTAAAGGAGGCCTAAGATAACGATATTTCGTTTCCTATTGGTTTTTCGGCAAATATGCAAAGGATAAAAGTTGTTTATTTTATTATTTAGAGCAACTTTTAATGTATTCACTTTTGTCGTATAACAAAGTATAAACAAGATATACACTAAAAAATTAAAGTGCGAGCCAACAATTTTATATCGCTTGAAATATCATGCAGGACAACGTCTGTCGAGTCCGCTAGTACATATATATATATAATCTGTAAACACAACAATATCTTGTCAGAATGACATATTTGTGTTTGTTCTTAATATGAAAACTTGCAAAAATCGATGTAATTTTCCGTCTCCAGAATGTGATTCTTGCACCAGGAAATCAATAGCCTATCTTCATTAGGAAGATATTTGACTTGGCACATGGCTAATATGCTGGCTACGAACTGTAGGGATGGAGTGGAGTTGATAGAGGGATTGCTACTAGAAGCTCCGTATTTATAAATATTATACAGATATTTTGAAAGGACACTCTCCATGAAAGAACAATGTATACCAATTGGAGTGCAATAAAAATCGAGAAGTATCATTATATTTTTTTTCTTTTAAATTGAGGATATTTTTAGGACAGAAGTAATTGGTCTTACATTTTAGGAAAAATATAATGCCTTATTCACCTCCAGTTTGGTTGTTAGTTTTGCTTCTGTAATACTGTCTATGGAACGCTTTAATGAAATTGCACATTGTTTCTATAAATTCTCGAATTATTTTATTTCATCTGATGATATTTTAGACAATTTTTTTATTGAACAGCTTAAGGACTTTAAAACGAATGAAACGTTAAAAATTAATCTCCCAAGACATATTTCAATTACTGTTTATAGCAGATTTCCCTTAAGGCGAATTTCGACCAATTTTCTTCAAATGTTCATCGATCGTACCTTGTAGACGTTGAAAATGAGGTCCGTTCAAAAATTTTTATATATTTGTGTGTTGCCTCTCTAGCAGTCGCAATTTTTGTCTTATCGTTGCCGAACTCGATATATAATAGTTTTATCTAAAAGGAAAGGTCAAGTTCGTTAACAACTGAAATCGGACAGGTGTTTAAAGGGGGGGGGGGAATTTAGGAAATTCGAAAGATCTATTATGAGTAGGATCGAAAAAGTGATATTGATGCTCTACAATGATTATCGTACACATTTATTCTTAAGTCAAGTATTAAGCGAGTTATTTGTACTTTCTTGGTTTCATCCTTCAATAACTCCCCCCCCCCCGCAACCCCTTTATCATCAGTTTTAGCAGATTTCCCTTAAGGGAAATAGCTATTCAGGTCGTACTCATGACTCAATTTTCGAATATTTTCTCCAAATGTCCATCGATCCTACCCAGGAGATGACGAAAATGAGGTCCATTCAAAATTATATATATATATATATATATATATATATATATATATATATGTACTAGGGACCCTTAAGTGTAAACAACCTTTTATCCATGATGGTGCCTGGGATTTATTTCTTAAATATTCTACGTTCACTTAAAAGGAGAATGAGTATTTACAAGCCCTTCGGCCTTACCCGCTAACGGCTTGTAAATAATTTGAGAGAGGTGCTGGTTCATGTAAGTTTTGTATGTGTGATTTGATACCGGAGGACCATGATTTATAAAACGGTTATTACCATTAATAATATATTGAATAATTACAAGATCAAACTATGTATGTCTATGTTGAATAATTACAAGATATGGTGGGATGGGCTATTGCAGGGCATATATGTGTTAGTGAGTTAGTATATACATTACTTCAAGGGATACTGGCGATATGGTGATACTGTCCTGGATGCTGCTATGGTGTTCTCCCTCTTCCTCCCTCCATCCTGTTCTCACCCTGGATGCTCCTTCCTTTACTCACTCATGTTGGAAGTTCTAAAGAAAAGGGTGTGAGAAAAGCTAGAACTGTTGGTGCACATGGGGGCTCTACTCTCCTCTCTGCTGTCCTACTCACTCTACTGTCTCAGCCTGTCTTCCTTATCTCCTGTACTTTGAACCCAAGGATGCCCTCTCAGGTAGTATTCACAAAGTAGGATGTAGAGGTCAGCACTCTCCAGGGGACATCTTTGGTTGGTCTAGTTGCTAACAGATGGGGCTGGTATAGTTCGTTGCCGCTTCAATTTTAAATTGAACAGAGAAAATCTTCGTATATAAGACACTGAATTATAAAATGTTTGCCTTTTATTGGCTAGTCTCTTTATCTCTCAAGTCTATTCATAAACTGACAATATTCTTGATTCTTATTGGTTTTATATACAAATCTTTGCGGATCGCTTCTTCTTTCCCAGTAATATATTCTTATATTATATATTTTGTTCTTATATTTGTCTGTTAACGCTCTAGCGGTCGCAATGTTTGCTTGATCGTTACCAAACTCCATATTTAAACATTTTATGTATAAAGAAAGATCAAGTTCGTTAACGGCTGTAATCGGACCAGTGGGAGGGGGGTTAAGAAGAGGGTACGATTTTCGAAAATTCGAAATACCTCCGTTACTGTACGTCGGATCGAAAATTTGTATACAAATCGTATTGCAAATTAAAATATCTATAAATGTTGTCATGTACATGTTTTCATTATCATTCATATTAACCAAGATATTTGCGTTTTTTAATTTTCGACCCTCAGTAAACCCCACTCCTACTCATGTCATATCAACAATAAGCTGTTATATTATGAAGCACTTTATTTGAAGCCTAAATAACAAATATTGTTCTCATTAAACTTTTACGTCATGAGATAAATGCAAATACGGGACGCAAGTGGGAAATCTGCTTAGTTAACACATCCCCTAAGTGACGGACTTTTTAACATAGAAATAGAGAATATGTGATGAGATGAGATCGCCTGTTTGTCACGCCAGTACTTGGAAAATCTGCTCAGTTTACGCAGCCTCTGCGTGACGGACTTTATAAATCCCACATATGTATTATGTAAGTTTTTTCGGGGAGGGGTATATCTAGAGGCTTATTACGTAATGAAAATTATTGCATTTTATTTCATTACCCATAAGCGTTTAGTACTTAGCACTGTCTAATTATATTTAATCGCATAGTTAATCTATCTACTGGCTTAAGTATCTCACGATGAATAAAGATTAGTAGCACATGAAGGATTATAAATGGGGAAAGAGATCAGAGCCGTTATACGTATTCCCAGATAAGGGGAGAAGGGATGAGTTGTTTCCATTCATGGGGGACAACTTCTCCAGAGATAGCGGAATGAATGGG
This sequence comes from Riptortus pedestris, assembly GCA_019009955.1. Classification (NCBI taxonomy): domain Eukaryota; kingdom Metazoa; phylum Arthropoda; class Insecta; order Hemiptera; family Alydidae; genus Riptortus; species Riptortus pedestris. Next base: position 51,878,625 of record CM032233.1, on the reverse strand, counting down.
AAGGCAGCATCCTGCCTACCCACTACAGATCAACTGGCTCAACAATAAACCAAGTCAGCAGAGGTGGCAAGGTGAAATCAAGAAAGTGCTTCATATTTTCATTTCCTTCTTTATCTCAGAATAGAATTCATTATTCATCTGAATGAATAAGGACATGGGTCTTCTCAGTAAGCCTCATACTCCTTAAGGGAAATCAGCTATAGAGGTCGTACTCATGACGCGATTTTCGAAATATTTCTTCAAATGTCCATCGATCCTACCTAGGAGATGACGAAAATGAGGCCCGTTCAAAATTATATGTATATATATGTCTGTTATCGCTGAAGAGGTCGGAATTTTTTTTTTGACAGATCAAGTTCGTTAATGGCTGAAATCGGACAAATGGGAGGGGGGGGTTTACTGAAAATTTAAAATCTCGGCTATTAAAGGCAGAGAAAAGGTCTATGAAACAATATCGATAGAACATTTTCAAAAAGATTGGTTAAATATGATTTTTCGGTTCATTGTAACGGAGTTGTTTGGAATTTTCTCCCCCCCCCTTCTAAGTTTATTAACGATAAAAATAAAGGAGAAAAATTGCAACCTCTAGAGCGGCAACAGTACTATATATCCTCTCATGTGCATCAAGCATAGATTTGAATTATTAAGGACAAAATATTTACATAGATTAGAATTAATTTTTCCAGGTGAGGTACATGGTAGTTCATATTGGAAAGAATTGTTGAGAATATCAATATTTCTAGACTAATTACTTGCTTCATACATTGTTCCCGAAAAAATGTATAAAAGAAAAGTTACTCTAAATAACAAAGTAAACCACTTTTGTTATGTGCACGTTTGTCGAAAAACAAATAGGCAATGAAATATCGCGAATGTTTATTTCAGGCCTCCCTTATAACCCCCACTCCCGTTCGAACCTAAAAATTTTAATATAGCTTATAATCATGGAAGAATTAATGCTAATTGACAATCCGAGTTTTGTTAAGTTCGGTTCAATCGTTAGTGCCCAATAAAATTGTTGGCTCCCGCTAAAGTTTTAGCGTATATCTCGTTTATACTTTGTTAAAAGACAAAAATTAATATGACAAAAGTTACTCTAAATAACAAAATAAACAACTTTTGTTATGTTCATATTTGCCGAAAAACGAATAGAAAACGAAATACCGCTATTTTAAATTCAGGCCTCCCTTACAACCCCCACTCCTGTCCGTCCCTAGAAATGTTGGTATGGCTTATTATAATGAAAGCGTTAATGCTATACACATACCGAGTTTTATTTATTTCGGTTGGGTCTTTTGTCCCAAATAAAATTGTTCACTTCCGCTATAGGTTTTAGCGCATATCTCGTTTATAATTCAGTATACGAAAAAAGTGTATATAACAAAAGTTACTCTAAATAACAAAATAAACAACTTTTGTTATGTCCATATTTGTCGAAAAACCAATAGGAAAAGAAATATCGCTATTTTCAATTTTAGGCTTCCCTTATAACCCGCACTCCTGTTCGTCTCAGAGGATATTAATATAGCCTAAAGTCTAAGTTAGGTTAGTAGTAATAAACATATTAAGTTTCATAAAATTCGGTTCAGCCGTTTATGCGTGAAAAGGTAAAAAACAAATAAACAAACAAACAAACACACACGAAAGAAACAAAATGCAGTTATGGTGTCTATGACATGTGAAACGAAAAGTTATCGTGAAAATTCGCGAAAAAAATCAATGTACAGACAGAGGTTACAATTTTATAAATGTTGTTGTATAGGGTTTAAGGGCGAAAAACTACCAGGTAATCATCGCCCTGTAATATTTATAATTCACATTTTGGTATCCTCATCCATATCGCCATGTTAACAATATAAACGAGGATACAAACAATTGCACTTTAAATTTCTTTGTATAAACTCCCGTTTTTTACAAAATTAAACAATTTATGGAGTTCTTTCGGGTCATCTCCAAGGGCCACTTTTTATATATATATATATATATATATATATATATATATATATATATATATATATATAATTTTGATCGGATGTTCTTTTCGTAATCTCCTAGAAAGGATCGATGGACATTTGAAGAAAGTTTTCGTAAATTGCGTCATGAGTCCAACCTGGGAATAGCTGGTTTCCTTTAAGGGGAAATCTGCAAATCTGGATAATAATTATAATGTATGGAATTAGCAGATTTCCCCTAAGGGAAATCAGCTATTGAGGTCGTACTCATGAATGAATTTTTCTTCAGATGTCCATCGATCCTACCTAGTAGATGACGAAAATGAGGTCCGTTCAAAACTGTATATATATATATATATATATATATATATATATATATATATATATATATATATATATTTGGCTGTTACCGCTCTAGCGGTCGCAATTTTTGTTTGATCGTTACCAAACTCGATATTTAGTCGCTTTAAGTAAAAAGAAAGATCAAGTTCGTTATTTCATTATTTATATGTTAATGCATCATACAGTTTTCTTTTCTAGGTGCCTTTCCCACAATTCATGATTTCCTAAGAGCTCAGAAGAAATGCATTATCATTTTCACACTATAAAAATGTATAAAATAATGTTATAAAAAGGACGTTGAGTAAACGGTCAATATTGATAAAGACAGTTTGGTAGATATTTACGCGGATCACCGTCGTAAGCTCCGGAGTATTTCTTTCAAGGTATTTAATTGAAAAGGCCGGATCTCTGCTTGAGTGCTACGGGATCTTTCAATTTACTAACTAGGGACCCTTAAGTGTAAACAACCTCTTATCCATGCTGGAGCCTGGTATTTATTTCTTAAATATTCTACGTTTACTTAAGAGGAGAAATCTTCGTATATAAGACAAGGAATTTTTGCTTTTTAGCAGATTTCCCTTAAGGGAAATCAGCTATTGAGGTCGTACTCATGATGCGAGTTTCGAAAAATTTCTTCAAATGTCCATCGATCCTACCCAGGAGATGACGAAAATGAGGTCCGTTCAAAACTATATATATATATATATATTTGTCTGTTAACACTCTAGCGGTCGCAATTTTTGTTTAATCGTCACCAAACTCGGTATTTAATCGTTTTATGTAAAAAGGAAGATCAAGTTCGTTAACGGCTGAAATCGGACCAGTGGGAGGGGGGGGGTATATCTCCATTATTATGCATCGGATCGAAAAATTGTATAGAACCAATCTTATGGCACATTAAATTTACTATAAATATTGTTATATACACTTATTCTCTATCTTGAATATTAACCGAGATATTTGCATTTTTATGAAGTCTGTGGTCCGGTGTTGTTCGGGTTAGTTCGGCCGTTTTCGTAAGTCGGCTCTGGCGGAAGCTTTTAACCTAACCTGCAGTTTCTAACCTTACCTAACCTTCGTTACTTTGTGAGATTTATGCAAATACGTTCTGTTCATCCGCCCCCCCCCCTTCTTTAGTTCTTGGACTACTTAAATTTGAGTTATAAAAATATAAATTATTCTTACAATTCAGAAGCCGTTTCAGTTGGGAGTTTATTAAAATTAACTGAAAGATTTCTCATTACCGTTTGTATTTACTTATGGTGGTATTGTGTTACCAGTATGCCGATTTCTCTAATGCTAAACTTCACATAGGAAATCTGCTTAGTTTACGCAGCCCCTGCGGGACGGACTTTTATTTATCTCTCAAGACTATTCTTAAACTTTCAATATTCTTGATTCTTATTGGTTTCATATACAAATCTTTCCGGATAACCTTCTTTCTCGGTAATATTAAAAATTATTTTTCTGCTTGGAGGAGGGTTTAAAGGAGAGAGAGGGAAAATTAAAAATATCGCCGTTATTATGACTCGAATCGAAAAATTGTTTATAACCAATTTTATGACAAGTTTAATTTCCTATAAATTTTAGTTTGAATACATTAACTTCATCTCGAATATTAACCGAGATATGTGCATTTTTGAAATTTCAGCTCTTAGTAATCCCCCACCCTGTTAGGTTTTGCACATTAACAATAGGCACCATTATCATAAAGTGTCTTATTCTAAGTTTAAATACCAAATATTGTTTTCAACGGGCCTTTATTATATGAAATACTTGCAAGTAAGTTGTAATGACGTTGTCAATTAAGATTTTATTTCTTTATTAGAAAATGCTAATTTGATATATACTATACTCCATGTTTAATTGTTTCGTTGGACACTAAATGTCATATTCGTTAATGGCTGATATTGGATTGCATACAGGGGGTTTAGGGGGGGGATTTGGAAATATATTCCAAATATATCCGTATAGTCGGATCGGAAATGCTATACAATTGTCCTATAAATGTTCCCATAACTTATATTTTAAATATATTATTGGTACATTCTTGTTTTCAGCCTTCATTAAACCCTCATTTATACTTAGAAATAGAGAATATATGGTGATATGAGATCACAAGTGTGCCATCCAGCGCGTAGGTAATCTGCTTAGTATACGCAGCCCCTGCGTGACAGACTTTTGATCATTGGTACTATCTGAACTCAAAATCACTTTTCATAAAACGACCGCTGACATTTCCTTATCATTCTTTGTTAATAGTATTAGATAAAATGTACTGACATTTCTGAATATAGACCTTTTCTATTGGTTGCATCATCACATGAAATTTCCATATAGGTCCCTATATCAGACATTAGAGATATGAAATCAGAAATTTTATGTTTAGAAAGTACAGAATATCCAGGTTCAAACTTTTTTAATGGAAATGTTACCATCGTCAAATTAACATAACGTTCATTCTTACCATACATAAAAGACTGAATATGTTAATCTGGAACAATGTTATCCAATGTTTTCTTTAATATTATATTCTTAATCTAAAGTTTCCTAACCTTTCCAATTACTTCTTGCTAAAAACATTTTTTAGGACCTGTCATTCACGTTCAACGGTAATGACAGGTTTAACACGTTCACATCCAATATTTACACTTGGTGCATAGGAATTAGGGGATTGTTATATTTTACGAGCTAGGTGATATTAATGGAAATTAGCTACACGCGATTCTAAATATTATAAATGTTTAAGTATAAATAAAATTGATAAATGTGGTATACTTCAAAGATATAAAAATAATATTATTATTGATTTTATTTTTTTTGTGGGATGGATGTTTTATACATTGTAAGGTAATAATGTGCAATCATCTCTTCAAAGGCTAGATGCATAGCACTTAGAAGGAGGAATCTTGCTGTTCTAGAAATTATGTGCAGCTAAAATTTGGTGTAAATATTTAAATGCATACTCATTTATGAATTTGTATAAGGCATTACCCAACAGTGATACGTTATTATTATTATTTTTAACCAAAACTTAATATTATTAAGTAGAGTGAATAATCTTTATCGCTGAACGCCGGCGTTGGACGTCTTTCGCCTTGGACCACGTCAATTAGTATGAGCTTGTGACAGAACACAGGGACTGTAGCCTAGAAGTAAGTTTGTTTAACTAAAATGTAAAATCGTCACCCAAATCGGATTAGAAGGGGGTCCTGAATGTTGAGAAGATTAATAAATGATCAAGTATTTTATCAATGGACAGTTTCAATCCAGATTTATATCTATCTTGTAACACTTAATTCCGTCCAAGAAAGGAACCATGGTTCATTACGTTGCCGACATATCAGTGAATTTGAATTCCTGATACGCTTGGCTTATGATTCTACTCTTGAAGCCAACTGTTTCAAAATCGCCGTCAACATGCATAAAGATTTATCAGCCAGTTAGTAAATATTCGAAGAAGTTCAACGGTGTTATCGGAGAGCGCTTCTCAAAAATTTCCACTTGTGATCTCATTCTCGATTTCTTTTTTTAAAAAAAAAAACAAAAAAAGTCCGTCACGCAGGGGCTGCGTAAACTAAGCAGATTCCCACCGTGAAGTTTTACAATAGACAAATTTCACGAGAGCCGAGCACTTAATGAAACGGCCGAACTAGCTTTTGGTGGGAAAGACACTTCGTCCGTTAGCCGCCCAGGATTTAATAAAATGCAAATATCTCGGTTAATATTCAAGATAGAGAATAAATGTGTATAACAATATTTATAGTACATTTAATTTGTAATAAGATTGATTTTGTAGAATGTTTCGATCCGACGAATAGTAACGGAGATATTTCGAATTTTCGAAAACCGTCTCCTCTAAACCCCCCCTCCCACTGGTCCGATTTCAGCCTTTAACGAACTTGATCTTTCTTTTTACATAAAACGACTAAATATCGAGTTTCAACAAAAATTGCGACCGCTAGAGCGGCAACAGACAAATATATATATATATATATATATATATATATATATATATATATATATATATATATATATATATATATATACAGTTTTGAACGGTCCTCATTTTCGTCATCTACTAGGTAGGATCGATGGGCATTTGAAGAAAAATTTCGCAAATTCCGTCATGAGTACAACCTCAATAGCTGATTTGCCTTAAGGGAAATCTGCTAAAAAAACCGATGAGTAAAAGGGTTGTAGAGGAGGGGGTGGGGTATTGAAAGTTGAAAACAATAAAGCAGAAATAACTCTCTTATTACTTGAGTTACGGCAAAATCACCAATCCAATGTATCTGACTTTTGAAAAAAGCTATATTTTTTTTTACGAAACATCTTATGCCCTGTTTAAACACACTGGTTACATCAGACCTTTGCTATGGGAGAAACAAAAAATCGGAGGTGAGATGCGATATCTAACTGATGTAATTTGTGAGCCGTCCTACTTGCTGAACAGCCTTTCGGCTAGAGCCAGACATCTATTAATGAATCGAGGATATCTATTGCATAATTGGAAGCGAGAAATCTGTCTAGTCCCCTCAGAACTTCTGCTACGGACTTTTGTTTATAAGAAGAACTTATTACATTCTGGTTCAGCCGTATTTTAGCAATAGCATTTTACTTGAAAGAAATGACTGTCACCATAACTCAACTCATCGAGATGTTAATCTGGTGGTGACTAAAATTAATAAAGTCAATTGAGGGTAGTTGTCTGGCCACTGAGTCCAATTGTCAAAGTACACATGTTTCACACTCTAAATCAACCCGGATCCGTCCTATACCGAGTATTCAACTCATAGTCATTAAATTCATTTTAGCTATTTTTCCAATGCCTATTTGTAGAAGAAAGTGAAGAATTTTGAAGACTGGTCGATAAACTAATAGAATACTTAGTGTCTTATGTAATCTGTTTTATTAGCAGATTTCCCTGAAGGGAAATCAGCTATTGAGGTTGTACTCATGACGGAATTTTCGAATTTTTTCTTCAAATGTCCATCGATCTTACCTAGGAGGTGACGAAAAGGAGGTCCGTTCAAACTGTATATATATATATATATATATATATATATATATATATATATATATATATATATATATCAACATATTTGTCTGTTACCCTCTAGCGGTCGCAATTTTTGTTTAATCGTTACCAAACTCGATATTTAGTCGTTTTATGTAAAAAGAAAGATCAAGTTCGTTAATGGCTGAAATCGGACCAGGGAGAGGGGGGGTTTAGAGGGGGAGAATTTTGAAAATTCGAAATATCTCCGTTACTATAAGTTGGATCGAAAAAGTGTATAGAATCATTCTTATTGAAGATTTAATGCACTATAAATAATGCTATATACATTTATTCTCTATCTTGAATAATAACCGAGATATTTGCATTTTTCAGCCTTTAGTAAACCCCCACTTCTACTAGTGTTACATAAACAATGCTCTGTTATATAATAAAAGATATTAATTGAAGCCAAAATACCAAATATTGTTTTCATTGAACTTTTACTTTGTGAGATATATGCAAATACGTTCTGTTTACCCCCACCCCTTCTTTTGTTTTTGGATTACTAAAATTTGAGTGATTGAGATAAAACTGATTCTGATTCATTACAAATTACACCAATTGCTTTAGTAAATTGTTTTCAATAAAATTAATATGTTATATTCAGATATATTTCATTAATTGTTTGTCTTTCCTGTCTATCTATGCAGCGCTACGAGGTTGGCTTGCCTGTTTGTTTACAATTCAGCCGTGTATTGTACATTTACTGAGCATTTACGGTTTTGTTACCTGTATGTATATTTATCTATTATTTATTTATGGCAAACCTTCGCGTGGGAATGCTGCTTAGTTTACACAGCCCCTGCGTGACGGACTTTTTTTATTTCTCCCAGAGAATAATTATAATAGTTAAATCAAAATGTACTCAAAAATAAATGCAACCTGCCAATATTTTTTTTTTATTAAAATAATAATATTCAAGAATATAAAGCCCATAAATTACATGAACCAATTAATGCATTTTCAAATCACGATGTGCGTTATTATGATGTACGATTAAATTTCATGTGTTTACGACCTACAATTTTGTTGAATGTATCACTAATGAGGGTCCAAGACATGATGACGCTAGCCTTACCTTCATTATTCACTTGAGGAGGTCTATTTGGAGCCCAGTATCCATGTAATCCATCATAACAATTTCCAGATTGCTATAAGTGTTGTTTAGACATTGCAAGATATATTCAGATTTCCAAATAGCTTCACAGTACCACTTGGAATTGAACGTTTTCAATGCGTAATGACGGTGTTCCTGGCAGAAGTACTTGTATATAAGATGTCTCAATTTAGATCTGTATCTTGGATCTATCATGAATGATTCTTTCTTAGGTAAAGAATTATACCGGAAAGTGCATGCAACGTCACTTCTCCCTAAATGTAACATGGAAGAAGTATATAAATAATTTCAAACCAGTTTTCATACATATTTCTTAACACTGGAATATTTTCAATGAAATCCTAAGCTTGAGGACATTGCGGAGCACATGAATATGAAGAAAGTAAGATTAAGTCAACTTAGAATTTCAAATAACGGCTACTTGAAGCTGTATCTCGATAAAAAAATGAAAGTAATAAAATCCGGAGAAATTTGTGGATGCTGTCAGGAATTTATATCGGACGGATTAAAACATTCATTATTGCAATGCTCGGAATACAGCTATTATAGAGAGCAATATCTGACGAAGTTTATAGCCACAAGTGATGACTTAATGTCACTGGAAAATATTCTTCACGCTGAGGAAATTCATAAATTGAACATGATTTACTCATTCCTGTCAGCAGTATGCAACAAGGCAACGACATAGTTTATACCATTATCTTGAAAATTAAACACTATAATTTAGAAATGTCCAACGAAGTCAATTAACGCGTCACAGTAAACAAATAAACAAAAGTAAATACGTATATGTTGAATAGTACTAATCAGATTAAATTATAAAGCATTTTAAGTACATGGAAGCATTTAATAAAAAAAAGAAGAAAAAAAATGTAAAATGTATTATTTTATTGTATATAGTAGGTTAATATTATGTCACTAGTTCTTATATATATAAATATATATGTATGTGTTTTTTTTCCTTTTTGTGTATTACTAGTAAGATTACTAACACTAAATGGGCCAGACTCAGGCCAAAATATGTACATGTTAGCCAATAAAATCTATCTATCTATCTATCTACATTGCGGAGCACCCTCTGAATAACTGACATTGAGTTAGAAGACATTGTCACAAATAAAATTGGTATATAGGCTGATATTCAATAGTATACATACAAAATAACGCTACGATTGGTGGTGGCAAAAAGATGCTTCAGTACCTTTGGAGAGGAAAAAGCCAAAGAATATTTAGCATTTTCCATTGAAAAGTAGCTATGTCGATTAAACCGAAGACATTAGTTGAAATTAGCGGATTTCTTATTTATTTATTACAATATACCGCATCTACTATTGTCATTAACTGTAGGGGTTCTATATTTCTTGGAACAAACGAGTTACAGTTAAAAATACAAAAAACGTTTTTTTATGTCTTCTTCATCGTCTCTAAGGAGTTCTTTTAGGTTCGGGGTTTCTTCGGGGATTTCTTGGGGAATAAGCTAAGTCTTCTTCGGTTTTTATTCGGAATTTCTTAGGGAAATAAACTATTGAGATTTTACTCATGCTGTGAATTTCGAAACATTTCTTCAAATGCAAAACGATCCTACATCTATCTATCAATTTGTGAGCCTAAACATCAATTTCTACTTCTAGAGAAGTGAGAAAAATAAGTCAAATTTATTTAGAAAACAAATATTCCTGATTTCAAAAAAAAGATTTCATTAATTTTCATATTGAAAAAAATTGCAGACCTAAATATATTCTAAACAGTCCTTTGTCCCTACTATGCAAATTTCTATTTCTTCATTTAGTCTCAAAAGTCGACGTAGTTAACTCCTTTTCCCAGCTAATATAATGAAAGGGCATTTTATCTGGATCCAATTGAAGAGAATTATCTATTGATATCTGTTATGTGAAACCTTTTTGAGCAAAGGTTTTTATTTAATGCATGGTACATGTACTTTGCAAGTAATGATAATGTCTATTTACATGGTCTACTATCAAAATTAATGGGTCATTTAATCTCATGAATACGATTATACTCTGAACCTCTTTGGAGAATTGGATAATAAAACTCCTATTATGTGTAACACAAATTTATGATTATTTAACAACAAACAGAGCAATCCTTGTTGTATGTGGCTGAGTTCACGTGGGTTGAAATGCAACTACTTCACCTTGCCAACGTTCCGGTAAAATTTATTATCGTTGTAAAGGCAGACTGAAAAACCGATGCACAAGTTTGAAAACCACATTCAACAAGGATTGTTCTAACAGCGGTCATCACCAAGAATATTCAAGAAAAATAATAACAATGATAACTTGTCAACATATATATTTTGTTTTTAATAATCGTCGCAACATTTATAAATATACAAGAAATATGAGTGTGATCTGGATCAGTTACTGGAATTGACTAATTTTTAATAAATGACCACTCTCAAATATCAGGAAACAAAGAAATTATATCAATATTCAAATAGTGTTCAGTTTCATTGTTTTATTGTACAGATGAGCATCATATGAATCCTGGAAATCCTGCATCACAAAGATAACATGATTAAGACCATCTTGAAAACAAGGACTAAATGCCTCAACCTACAAAAAACATCGCAGCGTTCTGAAAATACCAAATGCAATTGTTTTGTTGTATATTTTTAATCAATTTTCTCTATTAGATGTAGAATTATCAGTAAACTAATTTAATTTAGTTCTGTAATTTCGTATTCTGTTTATGCCTAATAAAACTAATTTTACTACTTTATTAGTACTATTAATACAGGAACATGAAAAATATCATTTCTTTTAACCAGTTGTATTCCCATTGTTTATGTTTTTATTAATATTAATAGTACAGTTTATTTGACTGCAGCAGGCAGAGAGTGACATGTGTCACAGTGAGTTACTCAGGTATTCCACTTCAGAATTGGTTAGCTACAATTTCTAGTGTGTCTTGACCCCCTAGCAGTGTTTTCATTCTATCCTAAGGATTGTCTGCACCTTCCGAGATTAAGATGAGATCTATCAATTGAAAAGAGTAATTCAGTTTTAGAACTTTCATAGGGATTTTAATACGGACGGAACAGATTTAATAAAGCTTTGTCTCGATAGTAATATACATTTGGTATATATACATTTCAGCGAAGGGAAGTATTCCATAAAAGTAGGCAAAATGGAAGGGCTTAAGTTCCTGGTCAGGAGGGTGAAAGGCTTGTGATGGTCGTGTACATAATATTTTGAATTCATCTATATTCATCAATAGGGATACATAAAATATCTATGGTACATTTTTTAAAATCAAAAACAGCCTTAAAATTGAAGCCCTCCAACCCATTTTTATGCAATACGCAGAAACAGACATATTACGATAATGTTTTAGCAGATTTCCCTTAAGGAAAATCAGCTATTGAGGTTGTACTCATGACGCGATTTTCGAAATTTTTCTTCAAATGTCCATCGATCCTACCCAAGAGACGACAAAAATGGGGTCCGTTCAAAACTGTATATATATATATATATATATATATATATATATATATATATATATACATATATTTGTCTATTACCGCTCTAGAGGTCGCAATTTTTGTCTTATCGTTACCAAACTTGATATATAATCCTTTTTGTAAAAAGAAAGATTAAGTTCGTTAACGGCTCAAATCAGACCAGGGGGAGGGGGGGGGGTTTAGAGGGGGAGAATTTCTAAAATTCTCAATATCTCCGTTAATATGCGTCGGATCGAATAATTGTACTGAACCAATCTTATTGCAAATGTAATGTTCTATAAATGTTGTTATATATATTTCTTCACTATCTTGATTATTAACTGAGATATTTGCATTTTTGAGTTTTCGGTCTTCAGTAATGCCCCACTCCTACTCATCTCATATTAACAATATTCTATTATGTCATGAAGCACTTTATTTGAAGCATAAATACCAAATATTGTTCTCATTGAACTTTTAAGTTTTGAAATAAATGCAAATACGTGGCGCACGTGGGAAATCTGCTTAGTTAACGCAGCCCCTGCGTGACGGACTTTTGTAATATAAAGGTGTTAGTATTAATAAACTTCTATTAATATTCTATATCATTTCTAGAACAGATAAAAACCCCTCGATAATACGAAAACTAATTTATATGGAATGTGGAATAAGCTGTTTAAAGGACTTAATACATTTTCAGTTATCTCAAATGTAAAGCACTCACATAGAACGGTTCGGTGATTGGTAAAGTAGAAGGAAGGAAATCAAATAGGAGCCATCTGGGTTTGCTGCGACAAGTTTTTTTATAAAAAAAAATTTCCAAGACCTAGTCTTTTATCACCAAAAGGTCTTAAAAGTATTACATGATATTAATCTGAAAATGACGAAAAGGTGAAAATCTCAAATTTAGTACGGTTCTCTCATTGTAGCTTAAAGTGTTTATAATTACACTAAAAGATTACACATATTTGTTTAAATAATATGACAGGCTTGAGATGGATGTGAATTTTTAAATAATGACAATTTGTGTGGAGCTTTAAAGCTGTTTATTGTTAAAACTAAAATGAGAATTTTGTGGCTTAATTTTGTTGTCTCGTCAAACAATAAGGTTAAATTTCAAAATTCTCCATGTCCAAATTACTAATGGTTATACGAATCAGTCGTGATGTGACATCATTTAATAATTATACAGAACACATAGACGGTGTGTCTATTTGTTTTTATATGTCTTGTTCCACATAATACCAGTAAATGTAGTCACATTAAAGTGGGTGATTCGTAAAGAGGGTTAAAATGCGAGTTTTTCGTTACCAGTAGCCAATTGCCAAGCTTTGGCCAAGAGATTTTTGACCATTCTGTCAACAATAATTCGAAAAGTGAGACAGTTGTTCGACTAGTCACTGACAACTTCTACAAGTTTTGAGGATTAGTATTATTATTTTTAAAATAATAATATTAGCGATTACGGGAAACTTGTTGGTTAGTTTGAAGAATTTATTGGTGAAGCATAGAGAAGATAGCGTGAGACGGGAGAGAGGCGAGATAGTAGGTTACCTAGGCGGATGTTGTCCAGCTGGCTGCCGGCCTGGTACTGGGCTTGATTGCAGGAGGGGGGAACCCCGCTACCCCATTCAACCAGCTCCTTATAAATCTATCGCACTTCATTTCATTTCAACTCCTCTTATCATTAATATTGCTGAACAGCGGAGGAAGAGATTATCATCCGCGATATGATCAAAACTCCGTGAGTCATGTTACTTTTATAGTGACATGTTGCTAATGAACACCATGACGTGTTGCTCATTAACAGATAATGGAAGTATTTATGAGTATGTGAAGTGTTTTACCAAATTTCCCTTAAGGGAAATCAGCTATTGAGGTTGTACTCATGACGGAATTTTCGAAATTATTCATCAAATGTCCATCGATCCTACGTAGTAGATGACGAAAATGAGGTCCGTTCAAAACGGAATATATATATATATATATATATATATATATATATATATATATATTTGTCTGTTACCGCTCTAGCGGTCGCAATTTTTGTTCAATCGTTACCAAACTCGATATTTAGCCGTTTTATGTAAAAAGAAAGATCAAGTTTGTTAACGGCTGAAATCGGACCAGGGAGAGGGGGGGTTGAGAGGGGGAATTTTGAAAATTCGAAATATCGCCGATACTGTAAGTTGGATTGAAAAAGTGTATAGAATCATTCTTATTGAAAATTAAATGCACTATAAATAATGCTATATACATTTATTCTCTATCTTGAATAATAACCGAGATATTTGCATTTTTCAGTTTTCAGCTTTTAGTATACCCCCACTTCTACTAGTGTTACATAAACAATGCTCTGTTATGTAATAAAGCATATTAATTGAAGCCTAAATACCAAATATTGTTTTCATTGAACTTTTACTTTGTGAGATATATGCAAATACGTTCTGTTAATCTCCCCCTTCTTTTGTTATTGGATTACTAAAATTTGAGTGATTGAGATTAAAATTATTCTGATTCATTACAAATTACAGCACTAGCTTTAATAAATAGTTTTCAATTAAATTAATAAGTTATATTCAGATATATTTCATTAATTGTTTGTCTTTCCGGTCTATCTATGCAGCGCTACGAAGCCGGCTTGTTTACACAATTCAACCGCTTTCCGTTGTAGGGATTATTAACTCGTATTGTACATTAACTGAGCATCCACGGTGGTGAATTACCTGTATTATTTACCTGTATGTATATTTGTCTATTGTAAACCTTCGCGTGGGAAATCTGCATAGTTTACGCAGCCCGTGCGTGACGGACTTTTTTCTCTGTGGTGATCACCGAAAAATGCGTCCCGCTGGGGCTACGTTAACTAAGCAGATTTCGCACGTATTTGCATATATCTCAAAACTTAAAATTTCAACGAAAGCAATATTTGGTATTTAAGCTTCAATTAGCGTGCTTCATAATATAACAGCTTGGTATGACATGAGTAGGAGTGGGGGTTTTCTGGAGGTCGAAAACTAAAAAATTCTAATATCTCCGTTAATAACCAATGTAATGAAAAACGTACATAACAACATTTATAGAACATTACATTTACAATAAGATTGGCTCTGTACAAATTTTCGATCCGACGCATATTAACGGAGATATTTCTACATCCCCCCCCCTCCCTTTGGCCCGATTTTAGCCGTTAACGAACTTGATCTTCATTTTTACACAAAACGTTTAAATAACGAGTTTGGTATTGATCAGACAAAAATTGCTACCGCTTGAGCGTTAACACACACACACACACACACACACACACATATATATAAAATTTTGAACAGACCTCATTTTCGTCATCTCCTAGGTAGGATCGATGGACATTTGAAGAAATTTTTTGAAAATGGCATCGTGAGCAGATCCCCTAAGAGAAATCTGGGTACTTGTGTATTATATCCACCACATTTTAGTTCCACGCTAGAATGCGCTATTGAAGTGCGACACTAGCTCTCCCAGGCTAATGAGGTTATCTATTGTCATAGTTGCGTTTGCTGTTTATTTGGGTTTGCTGTTTATTGTGCTGTTTAGTGTTTCTTAGTCTTTTAAAAATGCCTCTTTGGGATTTGCCAACGACTGAAGAAGACGCTGTTAAATATTGACAGGAGAGGAATATTTTGGCTATCAGAAGAAAGTGTTCTAAATCACATTGTATGAAACTTTATAGTGGAAAAAAAGGTGTTTTTTGGAAGCGTAATGTAAGAAAGTGTGATGAGCAAGTCGGCGTTCGGATTGGCACTTGGTTCGAAGGAAGTAAAATTCCATTTTGTAATGCATTGAAGTTCATTTACTGCTGGTGCGAAGAATTGACATCTGTCAATTTTTGCAAAAACAACTCAAAATTTCCAGTGCATTTAAAATTGTATTTCCACACATTTCCCGCCTAAATGTGAATAAAATGTTTTATTTTTAAAAATTGTGTTTTCTTTTATTTATCATTATAATTCCGTCGAAGGTTATAAGGTAAGTATAACCTCCCTTGCGGGCAATGAATCGTACTACTTAAAACAGTAGCGCACTCTAGCGTGGAACTAGTAGAACTAAAATGTGGTGGATATAATACACAAGTACCGAAATCTGTTAAAACATTCAATACAGTAAGTTGTAGGGAGTGCAAAAAAACTTGACAATTACGTTTGAGTGGATAATGCACTATCCTATCCTTATTATTCCAAAGCACGGGCTTTCAAATACTCAAAGAATCAAAACCTAACTAATGAATTTGTCGTTTTTGTTATTATTATGGGCTATAAACTCCATATGCCAAAATTATTTTAATCCAGAAAATAATTAATGAACTAAGACATCATCTATCAAGGTGGAAAAGTAAACAAAAAATAACAATATTACAATGTATATTGTTGTTTAATACATATTTAAAATACAATCCGAAAAAAGGAAAATAAATTAAAGAAAGTAAGTAATAAATACAATCGATGAGGTGAATGAAAGTTTTAAGATGAACACTTTGACAGAGGCTTAAATTTAAAAAAAAAAACGTTATGATTTCTTAAACAGAGAAGATGATTTCCTACTAGTTGCAATGACATACATATGGCGATATCTCTACTTCTATTTTTTACTAAACTTGAAATTTATTTGTTTTGTGATATAATAGCTTATATATATATATATATATATATATATATATATATATATATATATATATATATAAATTCGAGTAATGCCTCTCCTATTTAATATTAGCTAATTTAAAAACAAGCAAAACAAATTAAATTGCTTAAAAATGAATAACGATACATTTTTTATTTGGTGTTTGGCCAGTGAAATACTGCTAGAAAAATAGCCTGCAATAGAATTTTTATAGTTATGTAGGTATAAAAGCGCACTTTAAATATTGAAATTTATGGTAAATTAAATATTAATATTTAGAATTCTCAATAAGATGTACTAATGTATGAATTTAACAATACAGGAAATTAAAATAGGAATTTTACATTACAATGAAAAATATATTATACATGTATGATTATAACATCACGATATTGACTTCAGATGCTAATAGAATTTTTGTGTTTATTTTGATAAAAGCTGAAGCATTAAAGTCACCAAGACTTCGAATGTGCTCTGCTTTTAATGAACATATGGATTTTTGTGACGGTGGTCTTTTACTATCTACATTTTAATATTTGTCCAATCGGCCTATAATACAGATTTTCTTAGAAAGCCTTTCTATAATATATTGAATTTCATATGTTACTTCAGCATTGTTCACCTCATCCTCAGCATTTTCCCTCATCCCTACAATTAGTGTTTCCAAAACAACATACATAATATGTATTTCTCCAAAATTTCTGAATTATAACCGTATTAGATTAGAAATGACAAAAATCGAATTTAAGAAAAAAAGGATTATACGACTCCCTCTCTTATAGGGATAGAGAATACCTTCGTAAAATGTGTATACACGATTTTTTTTTTTCCGCTCGAATAATGAGTGAAGTGGGAATTGAAAAAGATATCCCAACGCATATGAAGGACGTGCGAAGATTAAGGGAGTACAATGCCAGGAAGTCTAAGAGGAACAACACAACGGAAGATTACATGCACTCCAGACAAATAAGGCCTCATCATTCCAGGAATCCAATCCAACGAGTATTATGCTGTTCTGAATAAAAAAAATAAAATAAAAAAGAATTCTTTGACCTTGATGATTTAAATTAAACAAGTTTCTTTCGTACTAATGTTAATTTAAATAAAAAAAAACAGATTTTTTTTTTTTTTTAAATCTTGATGTGTCCCTCCCAATGAAAAAGAATATTGATATGACTGCAATGATCTGACAGGTGAAACTAAAATTCAGAAGAATGGCTCAAAAGTCCATCACGCAGAGGCTGCGTAAACTAAGCATATTTCCCACATATTACAACAGATAAATCTACATACTTGTAACACTGCCGTGAATGTTAAGCGAATAAATGCAAACGGGAATAAGAAATCGTTCAGTCAATTTAATAATATCTATAACGGAAAGCATATATAATATTAAAACGGAAGGATTAAATAATATCTACTACTAAGTTATTAATATCTACAATATCTATCTGCGTCTGAATTGTAAACAAACAGGGCAGCCAACATCGCAGCGCTGAATAGATGGAAATATTCTAGACCAGAAATTTTCGAAAATCGCGACTTCAATAGCTGATTTCCCTTAAGGGAAATCTGCTAAAAGTGAAGACACTATAAAGCTGTATTTAGAACTAATGCGTTTTAGCAGATTTCCTTTCCATGTGAGCCGTTAGTCCTTACTATTATATATACAGGGTGTACATATACTGTACCCCGTGTCACCCTCTATAAAATAGCCAATTGTATTAATAAAAGGATGAGACTCGACGTGCCATAATTGTAACCCATGAAGAACCTTATCACTCCATAATCAGCCTCGTAACCTTCTCCAGTACTTCTCCAGCGACCATAACTTTGGAATATCCAATGAAACGCCATACTTTTTTTTTTATGGCGGATTTTTGTAGAAAATCAAATCCCCCATAGACAGTAACTCATTACTGTCAGATCGGGTGACCTGGGTGGCCACTCAACGTGCAAGCTGTGACAGATACTGCGATGGGGAAAGGTTTCTCTCATTGTTAATCGAGTAGTGATTGACAAGTGGGAAATACATCATATTTCATTTCTTTGCGATAGGGGTATATCTTCCATTTAATTTAGAATTTTTTTTATTTAGAAAGCGGTTGAAGACTGTACCATTTAATGTTTTATGAAAAAAATGTTTGGGCGATGATTCTTCTCTTGAAGATATCCCACCATTTTTTTTTCATGAAACTGTGGAAAAATGGTTTCTGGAGAAGTACTGGAGAAGGTTAAGAGGTTGAATATGAACTGGAATGATTCTTCATGGATCTCAGTTATAACACACCAAGTCTCAGCTTTATATTAAAATAATTGGAGATCATAAGGGGGGGTGGGTGGCTCGTGACACCCTGTATATATATATCTTGAAAAACTTCAGCTGCCTATCAAGATATCATGATGATGTTTTATGTAGAGAATTTATCTTTAATCAAGAAGAAGATGGACTATGATGATCCTCACTCGAACCGTGTTGCTAGAAGTCAGCTTGTGTGGAGAGGCATACTTGGAGATCCCTATACTTCGGCACACACACACACACTGTTAAAAAAAGTGCTGCGCAGTAAACCATAATTTTTGGCCCTAAGTATACACCATATTTAGATAAATATAAAAAGATGCATTAAAATTTTATATATATCCCTATGAAATCTAAAACAAGAAAAAAGTTTTTTTTTTGTCACAAGAACACCTTAATAAGAATAACTTCAAATAAAAAAGTAATATTTAAAAAAAAATGTGGAATAAAATAAAGTAAAATAACTATAAAATACACAACATTTCCAAACTCTGACTCTTCGGTTCATTCGGCAGAAATCGCCAATTTCCATTCCACCAAGCGCTCTTAATGCTCTCCATCCAGATTCTGTGCTACGCTACTGCGATGTATGCTACTTCTACGATCTAGGCGCTATGCACCATCAGCCCTACTCCCATTACCTTTTAACTTATCTAGTCCGGGGCACGGGTAATGATTCATCTTCAATGATTTAGCACACTTCTACCTCCACATTCTCTTCCGGTTGATAAGTACTGGTAAAACAGAACAAGTGATGTTCCTATCTTCTAACAACCTTTCAGCCCCTTCCATACCACTTTAACTTAGCCTGACATGTCTAGTCTACATCCATACTCTCATAGAGATTTGAGAAATCGAAAATAAATGGATTTGCCTGTGTGGGATTGATCGAAACTGTTTATTAAGCCGTTTGTAGGCGTGCGTTCTATGATGACCTTCTGGCCAGCCTTCCTAAGGGAAACGCAAAAGAATCACAGTAGGTAGTAGTTCGAAGGAGTACACTATCTTGAGTGGAGGATCAATAATTTATAAGTTGTGTTGCAGTGTCCTGGAGATCACATTCACCTCTGAACAGCACCGAAAAGTGCTTGACATCCTCACTCAAATGGGGATCGCCCTTGTGTACAAACTCAGGGAATATGTGTTCCCTGATTGTTAGCGAGCATATCGACTGCTATTCATGCTATGGATGTAGATGCTCCTGATATACAAATCAAATCAGCCTTATCCACACCCTCCTGCGGACTGGTAACCTCTGAGAGTCATGGATCTTGTGAAAAGCTTTCCTTCTTAAAGCAAACAAGCATCTCGTCCCTTACAGAATGAGCTTTAATGAATACGAATATACTCGAGAGAGTCATCAATGGAAAGAAACCTCTTTGAATCCCTTTGAGGGAGGAAACCTGGGCGACAGAAATCAAAAGAAATAGTGTCAAATCTAGTCTCTGTAACTTGGGAGGCATTAACGTAGAAAACGTAGTGATCAAAAATAAGTTTATCACTAAGCTCACAAAAACGAAGGGTAAGTTGGGGTTCGCTTCCCGAAACGTCGAGTTGCCTAAAAGTAACGGGGTGCAAGGATACCTGACCAACAAAACTGAAAGGGAATCGTCTATTAGTATTAGATAATCGACTATTAGTTAACCTGGCTAACGCTCCTGGAAAGTGCTGATGAGGACACATATCCTGTAAAATTCATACACATGCTGACTAAGGAACAACGAAAAATACATACACCCTCACCTCCAATGAATAGGTCTCAATAAAGAAAATATCTACCGAGAAAATAATTCAGTATACACCGCCAGAGAATAATTTAGTTATTTTTCTATTTCAGTAAAATTCATTCCACCCGCCTGGACTCAACTCGGATCTGCTAGCTATCGAACCCAGCACACTACAAATTAAATTATGTGCACGAGTTATTGCTGGTATGATCTATTGCTTTGCCAAAGCCAAAATCCCTAAACACGACGGCCCGGAAAGATCGTTTGACTAATTTACACTAGAATGCCAATGTGTATAAGCCAGCTTCAAGCATACTGATCAGTGCACCTTGTAAAGCTTACAGAAAGGCCAATGGAATCCTTCCACTATACGTTTCAATAGGTAGAACCATCAGAAAATATTAATATCTCGTGATAATAATTATCAGAGTATAGTGCACTTAGTATTGAATTAATTCACATACAAATGTGTATGAATGAGCAAGAAAGTTCGGTAAATAACATGTTATTAAGATTATGCAAAAGAACAACACCAGAAGTTTATGTTTAAAAAAGTGTATAAGAAGAATAGTTATATTTGTCACTCCAAAAAATGGTCCAATCTTTGTGGACAAAATTAATAAAACTATATAGAGAAAAGTAAATTCGGCAGGCTACTGACAGAACCATTAAGCATGACACTCCTGGCGAGACTTTCAGTTGTCACAATCTCTTAATTCAGAAGCAGATAATTACATGAATATGGTTAATTGGGAAAGTGTAGCGATTAAATCTCCAACTCAATGGTCATCTTCAAGCTCCTTGTGCGTCACTGTCAATGAATCTTATACCTATTAAACAACAGATCATCTCACGGGAATGACTCCACGATTGTTTTAGCTCAACATTATTGTTAACATTCCATTTTTCCTTTCCGATTACCAAAAATTTCTAAAATGCATCGTTTTCTTGGCGTATGAGCGATAAATATGGATATACAGTCCATTAAATTTCTCACCCAACATAAAGGCGACTGTTGAAGACAAGCCGCAACAAATGTTCATGGACGGTCAAATTAGATACTTCTCTCCCATTTCCCAAGTGCTAATCTGGTGGTTTTCAGAAATAAGTGCCTTGATTGGTCATCGATGTCTGCAACTGGCCTACCTGATCTTCTACACCCAATTCTCCCTGGCAGAATTTCACAAACCACTCACGCACTGTTCACTTGCTTACTGCATTGCCCCCAAATACAGCACATATTTTGTTTGAGGCTTGAGCTGCATTCATGCTTTTGTGGAAATAAAAATGCATCAAGTGACGAAAATGAGTCCTCTTATTCTCCATGATTATCAGGGTACTGAAAGGAAAGTAGCCCCCTCTTTCACAAAGCAAGTGACGTCAAATTGTGATTACAGGGGCTCTGTTTACCAATTGCAGCCTTGCAGAAATCGGCCAAAACTTCCTGAACAGCTCAATATATCGAATTTGGTAACGATCACAAAAATTGCGAACGCTAGAGCGGTACAAGACAAATAAATAAATATAAAATTTTCAACGGACCTCATTTTCGTCTTCTCTTAGGTAGGATCGATGGACATTTGAAGGAATTGTTCTAAAATCACGTCATGAGTATAAACTCCACAGGTGTTTTCCCTTAACGTAAATCTGTTTAAACTATGCTTGAAAACACAGCTCCACCATTTTATTTAATAAATTAGAAGTCTGTTGCTGAGATATGTGACGGTGGTAAAGACCAGAGCTAAAAGGTTGTGACTATTCCAGTGGTGCGGCTCCAAAACCGGCCCCAAAGTAGGTTGTCCTAAATCTAGGAATTAGTTGTCTTTTTACTGATCCTACGAACAATTCGTACAAAGAATGTTTTGTCTCTCGAAGCCTGTTACGAACTTATCTTTGTATTAAAACAATCAATTGGGAATGTTACATATTGAAAGATCAATAGTTAAAAAACAAATTTTTTAATTGTTAGGAGACAATTAAACCATCGGAGAGAGATGTCAAATTTTATGTTGATGAATGCGATATAACTTATCTTGGCTTGCAAAAAAGGTTGGTATTAGGCGAGGGCTACGATAATAAAATAACACCAATTTGGGTGTTTTAAAATTAAATTTTATTTATTTAATTGTTAAATATAATAAATAATTACTCGTATGTATTCTAATGACATTGCTAATGTCTCATATTTAATTCACCTCAAAATAAATATACGTCTTTACAACAATAAAACATTTACGTAACATAGAATATTTTTCTTTTTTAAATGATTTAGCTGAACGTGTCCACATATATTCATTCTATTGCAACGTTATGAATAAGAAAAGGTGCGTCACGCAGGGGCTGCGTAAACTAAGCAGATTTTCCACCTATTTGCATTTATCTCAAAAAGAAAAATTTCAATAAGAACCATATTTGGTATTTATGTTTCATAATATAACAGCTTATTGTTAATATGAAATGAGTAGGAGGAGGGGGGTGAGGTTTACTGAGGGCCGAAAACTATAAAATGCAAGTATCTTAATAATCAAGATAGTGAAAAAATGTACATAACTTTATTTATAGAATATTAAATTTGTAATAAGATTGGCTCTATAAAATTTGTCCCTCCGACGCATTATAATAGAGATATTAAGAATTTTCGAAATTCTTCCCCCCTCCCACTGTTCGAATTTCAGCCATTATAACGCTTATATATCGAGTTTGGTAACGATAAGACGAAAATTGCGACCGCTAGAGCGGTAACAGACAGATATATATATATATATATATATATATATATATATATATATATATATATATATAATTTTTCCCCTTAAGGGAAATCTGCTAATTGATGATTTAGGTGTGTAAGGGAACGTAATCCCCTGTCCTCTCAAATCGAAAATTTTGATCTTGGGTTTACTCTCTTTCAGTTTCTTTTATTAATGGTGTAATAATACAATTACGTAAGTATAACGCACAACGTTAGCGGGATGATACTTTTGATTAGTTGTATTGAGCATTAGATCAATTATTGATTTGAATTAAATATTTGTTTTCTATATAATCATTTTTTAAAGCATTTTAAAAGTTGCCCTTTCCTTATTATATTGTATTAGTTGTGGGTTTAAATAAAATATTAATGCCCTGGGCATGGCGGATCATTGAAAAGGTCTGATTCTAGCGAAATAATATGAGCTGTAGCCTCTATTGTGTTTCAAAATATTATCGTCTATTTTTATTCTTATTTATTAATGTTTCAGAAAAGGGATAATATACTTATTCACCTCAGTACTTGTGTGTGATCGGGTTTGTCTGAAATTCAACACTTCTGAACTATTGAAAACGAACAATTCCTTTTGAACTTAAATGTACATGGAAATAAAAGGAGAATACGTCCTAGAAAAATAGGATAACGCCTAACTTGCTTCAAAACTGAGCGCTTCCTCAGCTCTTCATTGCTTGCTCTTCTGTTATCCACTATTTAAGTCATTAGTGACATTCTAGATGTTCATCGACATATACACAGTATGAATAATAAAAAATTAGAACATTTAAAACATCAAAAAAAAAAACACAGTTAGTAACACCAAAAGTCCCCTCGAGGCACTCAATGCAATTAAAGAAAAAAAACTTCGGCACGAGGAATCCTTAGACAATGCTTTCTGTTCGCCCCACGTTCACCCCTTTCGGTAATTGTTCATGCGGCAGTAGGTAATTGCTGCCAGAATCTCCAGGAACATCTAAGAACCAAGAGGCCCCATTGCATAGTTGTTCAACTCACTCTTATTTGGCATACTTCTCTGTCATGTACTTCAGTCGTGTATTCCCTTGTTTATCTGGATTTAGCCTGTAGATGAAAAACACAGCAGATAAGAAGCAAGATTTTTTCTTCCTATGACAAATTAAAGACGTATTTTAATTGCAAAAAAATTTCGGTTTTGAGTCTGTGCGTACCTAAGTATCTCGTATAAATCAACGACTAAACTCGAAATTTAAAAATTTCTATGTTGAAATTTAATATTTTGGGATTATTGTAACGTCTAGTTGTAACTGACTAAGAGGAGGAAGAGGGTATAAAGCGGGAGAAAATTAAAAAATTCAAATTTCTTCGTCATATTAGTTAAAAAAATTATCATCTATAGATTATGTTCTATGACATTTTTCGTTCTGATGTTTGGGAACGGAGATTTCTTATGTCACTTGTTTAGTTAATTTGATAGGAGCACAAGGAAGTCGTGTGGCTCCCTCATCAGATTTATATTTATAGAGAAATACTAATGATATAGATAAGATCATCGTAAAATCGTATAGCATTGCTATTCCTAATGGGCAAGAAAGCCCAACTAACCAATGTCACTCGTGATGAAACTTTTAAAATTTGGTTTTAATGCCCACCAATACTATCTGGTAGTCGACAAATACGAGTTATCTTTCGTGTGTGTGTGTATGTTTTGCTACCAAATTCGATATCCTATTCTTTCATTAAACAAAAGGTCAAGTTAGATGATGGCTGAAACTGGTACGACAGAGTGATGGTTTAAAGAAGGGTTACAATTTAAAAACTCAAATGCCTCCATTAGTATGCATCGCATAGAAAAATGGTCTTGTTTAAAAAATAATCCATTTCCAATGCTATTCTGCCCTTTTTGTTTGAGTAATAACAGAGTTATATTTTTTAAGTTTTGGGATTATTGAAAAGTTTCCAAGTAGTTTTCATAATTTCAAAACTAATACAAAACGGAATTAATACCAAAAACGTGTCATAATTGCTTAGTCTTAATCGTATTTGTGGATTTATCAAAATCAGCAAAGTAAAAAGTAGAATTTCACTCAAGTTAGAAAAGAATATATCCTGATCCAGAGGACCAGTGACATACCCTAACATGGGCCACCCATAACTATTACAACTGAACGCTATCTAGCATTTACATAATTAAATTAAAAAAGAGCCCTTCTAAAATACAACAGAGAAGACAACGGAACCCTAATAAACAGAGGAACAAGGTAAGTTGCATGTAAGGAAAAAATGTTCATTTTTATTATTTATGGTTGTTTAAAATCAATATATAATTTATACACATTCAGAAATTATGGAGCTTTTTTGAAGGTTTAAACATATTTGGTTAAATATTTTTGTTAAATGTTCACTCACTGAGGCCAATCCATCTGGTCAAGGGCAATGTTATGAGTATCGGATAAAATACAAGAATATTACAATACTACATGCGATATTGCAATATGTATTCTGATGAAAGCGGATTCAATCTTAACTAGTGGCGAATATGTAATTGTCTATTGGCGTGTTGAAGCCTAGTCCAGTTATTAGGCTAATACAAAATGAATGGAGCTTTCACCCAACTCAGTTTTAATACCCATCCGACCCATGGCCTTCAATATTTGATTTATGCTATTTTCCTCAGGGCTTACTTGGTTAATGGGCTGAGTTCGTAGATTTTTTTTCCACCCTACCCTTTCATCCTTCTGATTTCCTCTGTAATTTAAGTAATTTCAGGGAATAGGGATTCAAATGCTTTTATTTGCATATCTCTGTTTTCAGGTCATGATCAAGAAGTAGCTTTGAAGGGTATTTCTCGCATGTAATCACAAATCTGTAACAGATTAAAGATCAGCCTTGTTTATTAGGTAGGATTTTTCAAACCCTCAATTCCACTTTTATGAAGTTTTTTGATGCGCTGAACCCGAACTTACTAACAGCATTGCGCCATGCGAATTGATTTTTTTTCTTTCTTAGGAAACTCGTTGATGCGTCTGGAATGGGATCCTTTTCTAATAAAATGACTTATCTTTCCCAAATTTTCTTACTAAAGTATCCATTTTCATTGGGGTTTTTTGTTGCCATGTGATGCTAACCCATATGTCATTGCAGCTGCACGTTAGCTTGTATACTAAGTTCATATTGTAAATGTCCTTGTTCTCGATGTCATTTGTCAGCTATTGTCGTAATGTGTGTTATTGGTCCTGAAAGTAGTGGAGTCTTTCTATTTGTAATACATTGGTAATTTTATATGTGTCTCGTTTTGTGTTAATGTTGTCAATATTATGTCGTTTGTAACCGTTACTGTGTGCTCGTATATTGTTTTCATCTCTTAGTCATAGCTGTTCCCTGAGAGCGGTAGTGTACTCAGTCTGTGTAGCATGTGCTGAAAGGCGGCGAGTTTATGTTGAGTTGGGTGGTTTGGAATATAAAACATGTATAATGAGAAATAAATTCAAAGTATTTCATTGTTTTTCATACCTATACAACCTTCAGCCATGTTACCTTCCCCTTTTTTGTTACTGTGGTATGTTATTGGTCTCGAAAGAACCTAGGCTCCTACCGCAGTCAATAGGTAGTTTGGTTGCTCTGGTCCGTAGATAGGCCCTTCCTGTATGGGCCCTCACCTTCCGCAAGTCATGCCTACCTCTGGCAATGACTATCTGTCCTAGAAATATCTGCATTCCAACTTATATTTGTTTCTCACTCTCTCTCTCAGGTAATTGATCGTGCTACAACTAGATAATGCCCACTATTATCTCTAATAATGGGACCAGCTGATGAGACGAGTATAATTTTTTTTAATTATCGCGAAAGAAGTTATTAGTCATCGAACGTTACGCAAAGGAGAATTCGGAGAGAAAATCAAGCCATGGACGCAACTATCTAAGTTTTGTTCGCTGGTATCCTTTTAAGTATTATAGTAATAATGCGTATTTGTGTCTCTATTAAAGACAATTTTACTTTTCTCCTCTCTGTTCCAAGCGTGTCAAACTATCCACCGATTTTAGCTCCTATAGTATTAATAAATTAATGGAGGGTATAGACGATCCATTAGAGCTAAAACAAATAAAGCGGTCATCTCTTAAGTGTATTAAACTTTAGAACATCAATTTTCGTTTGGAATTGATTTCCCCCCTTTGTGCTTCATTACATTCACCCTGGCTCTCCTTCGATATGAGAACTCAATCATAATTATTTTATTTTTGAACTACATAATTAAATTTTGAGATTTAAAAGTAACCGACATTTTCCAATATATTGAATTAACACACATTACAACCCAATATTACTTCAGTTTCCTTCGATTTACAGCGTTGTGACTATCGTGATCGATGTAGAGATATAAGAATAAAAACATAAAGTTATCTGATCTTCATAAAGTTCTAGATAAATTAATACAAATATCAAATTTAAATCGATACGTCCCCTCACTATATACATTTATTCATGATTTACATCAGAATACCAAAACTAATTGTAATATATTCTATAGCAACTAAATGAAAGTTTAACTAGCACAGAAAATTAAATACCATTAAATGTTTTTAGAACCAACAAGATGTTCCTAGATAATTGCACTATAAAAAAATATGTTATTCTTATCGTTAGCTACAATAAGCAGAACATATTCATTGCCATAAAACAAAGAAATATTAAAAAATGAAGAAGGGAGTTAATTATATTTTAGAACACTTGCTGCACACAGAAAAATAGGGAAAAATCAGGTTCCTAAATCAGTTTTAGCAAGTTAACCTTAAGGGAAATCAGCTATTCAGGTCGTACTCATGTCGGAATTTTCGAAACATTTCTTCAAATGTCAATCGATCCTACATAGCAGATGATGAAAATGAGGTCCGTTCAAAACTGTATATCTATATATATATAAAATTGTAACCTCTGTCTGTACATTGATTTTTTTCGCGAAATTTCACGATAACTTTTCGTTTCACATGTCATAGACACCATAACTGCATTTTGTTTCTTTCGTGTCTGTTTGTTTGTTTGTTTGTTTGTTTGTTTGTTTATTTGTTTGTTTATTTGTTTGTTTGTTTGTTACCTTTTCACGCATAAACGGCTGAACCGAATTTTATGAAACTTGGTATGTATATTACTACTAACCCAACTTAGACTTTAGGCTATATTAATATTCTCTAAGACGAACAGGAGTGGAGGTTATAAGGGAAGCCTGAAATTAAAAATAGCGATATTTCGTTTGCTATTGGTTTTTCGGCAAATATGCGCATAACAAAAGTTGTTTATTTTGTTATTTAGAGTAACTTTTGTTATATACACTTTTGTCGTATACCGAAGTTTAAATGCGTTATACGCTAAAAATTATAGCGGGAGTCAACAATATTATTTGCCAAAAAAGACTCAACCGAACTAAATAAAACTCGGTATGTGTATTAGCAGTGAGACCTTCATTATAATAAGCCATACCAACATTTCTATGGACGGGCAGGAGTGGGGGTTATAAGGGAAGCCTGAAATTAAAAATAGCGATATTTTGTTTCCTATTGGTTTTTCGGCAAATATGAACATAACAAAAGTTGTTTAATTTGTTATTTGGAGTAACTTTTGTTATACACACTTTTGTCGTATACCTAAGTATAAATGAGTTATACGTTAAAACTTTAGCGGGCACTAACGGCTGAACCGAACTTAACAAAACTCGGTATGTCATTTAGCATTAATTCTTCCATGATTATAAGTTATATTAAAATTTTTAGGTTCGAAGGGAGGGGGGATATAAGGGAGGCCTGAAATAAAAATTCAACATATTTACATGTATAAGAGACGGGAAATATAAAAATATTGAAGACTGTGAAGAATTATCGAACAAATAATTCTATTATTAGCAAATCACCGGCAACGACGGGTATCAATCCTAAACACTGGGACGGGTAAATGTCAAAATATTGTGCAATGTAAAGCCTGCTAAAAAATACCATCACCATTCAGCCTCAAATGAATTCCCGGGCGAAGCCGGGTATCTGAGCTAGTATATATATATATATATATATATATATATATATATATATATATGAATTTTCGATTTTTTTCTTCAAATGTCCACCGATCTTACCTAGGAGGTGACGAAAAGGAGGTCCGTTCAAACTGTATATATATATATATATATATTTCTCTGTTACCCCTCTAGCGGTCGCAATTTTTGTTTGATCGTTACCAAACTCGATATTTAATCGTTTCATGTAAAAAGAAAGATCAAGTTCATTAAAAGCGGAAATCGGACCAGGGGAGCGGGGTTTAGAGGGGGAGAAATTTGTAAATTCGAAATATCTCCGTTACTATAAGTCGGATCGAAAAAGTGTTTAGAATAAATCTTATTGAGAATTAAATGTACTATAAATATGTTATATACATTTATTCTCTATCTTGAATATTAACCGAGGTATTGGCATTTTTCAGTTTTCAGCCTTCAGTAAACCCCCACTTCTACTAGTGTTACATGAACAACACTCTGTTATATAATAAACCATATTATTCAATACCCAAATACTAAATATTGTTTTCATTGAACTTTTACTTTGTGAGACGTATGCAAATGCGTTCTGTTGACACCCCCCCCTTCTTTTGTTTTTGGATTACTAAAATTTGAGTGATTGAGATAAAACTGATTCTGATTCATTACAAATTACATCACTTGCTTTAGTAACTTGTTTTCAATAAAAATAATATGTTACATTCAGATATATTTCATTAATTGTTTGTCTTTCCGGTCTATCTATACAGTGCTACGAGGCTGGCTGGCCTGTTTATTTACAATTCAGCCACTTTCCGTTGTAGAAATTAGTAACTTGTATTGTAAATTTACTGAGCATTTACGGTAGTGTTACCTGTATGTATATTTATCTATTGTAAACCTTCGCGTGGGAAATCTGCTTAGCTTACGCAGCCCCTGCGTGACGGACTTTTGTAATATTAAGGTGTTAGTATTAATAAACTTCTATTAATATTCTATATAATTTCTAGAACAGATAAAAACCTCTCGACACTACGAAAACTAATTTATATGGAATGTGGAATAAGCTGTTTAAAGGACGTAATACATTTTCAGTTATCTCAAATGTGAAAGAAGGTATGAACAAACGACAATTACGGGCTTTATCAGAACTCAAAATCTAATAGGTCAATTGTGGATTAAATTCCTACTAATGGAAATATCGATTAGTAACTGGCCAGCTATGGCCATTTCACTCTACGATGCAAAGCATATATCTCTTGTTTGCAGAAGTTGGCTCAATTTAATTCTATTTATATATTCTTTTTTGTATATTGTCTTCTATGTGTTAACTTGAAAAGCATAACATCTTCCTTTCCAAGAAAAATTATCTAAAATATTTATTAGACAATAAAGGAAATAGGACTACTAAATCCACTCTAAGAATAATCATCAAGATTAAACCTTACACCTACATCGTTGAACACCAGTAGGCTCAGGAGGAAACTTGGTTGTACACTCTTATAAATTCCAGGGGCTATGAAAAATGGCGTTCTTCATCATTGTCCATTAATCATACCTTCAAATAAACTAACGGTAAAATTGTGCCTCTGTATATACCTAAAATGCTTCACCATCTTCATCTCAAATGTGGTACATGATTCAAAAATATATACTTATTTTACGATGGATTCACTTAAACTAAGATAAGCTCGTCACGCAGGGGCTACGTAAACTAAACAGATTTCCCACGTGTGCCACTAATTTGCATTTACCTCAAAAAGTAAAAGTTCATTGCGAACAATATTTGGTATTTATGCTGCAAATAATGTGCTTCATAATATAACGGCTTATTGTTCATATGACAAGAGTAGGATAGGGGGCTCATTGAAGGACGAAAACAATAAAATGCAAATATCTTGGTTAATAAACAAAATAATGAAAAAACATACATAGCAACATTTATAGAAGATTACATTTTCAATAAGATTGGTTATATTCAATTTTCCGATCCGACACATAATAACGGAGATATTAAGAATTTTTTTTAATCCCTCACCTCTAAACCCCCCACCCTCCCACTGGTCAGATTTCAGCCATTAACGAACTCTATATTTCTTTTTACATAAAACGATTAAATATCGATTTTGGTAACGAATAAACCAAAATTGCGACCGCTAGAGCGGTAACAGACACACATATATAATTTTGAAGGCCCCTCATTTTCTTTATCTACTAGGTAGGATCGATGGACATTTGAAGAAAATTTTCGAAAATCGCGTCATTTTTACAACCTCAATAGCTGATTTCCCTTAAGGGAAGTGTGGTAAAACCGTCTTTAATGTTTGAGCAGCCAAGTTGAGTGGATCCACTTAAAAGATGCAGCCCGTAAGTGGGTACCAAGAAGTGCACGAAATGTATAGAGCTCAATGAAGAATTTCATAAGAATCTTTTAGTTTTTATTTTGTTAGACCCTTGTCAAACAATTGACAAATTTAAATCATCAGGGTCATTGCACACTTCTCATAAAATTTTATTGTGACTCGAGACTAAGTAGCCACATGTATTGAGTAGATGAATTCCTTTGACGATCTGGCTCATAATCAATGCTAAATCTTGTCCTCCTGTTCGACTAGAATACACATC
This sequence comes from Riptortus pedestris, assembly GCA_019009955.1. NCBI lineage: Eukaryota > Metazoa > Arthropoda > Insecta > Hemiptera > Alydidae > Riptortus > Riptortus pedestris. The sequence goes on along the minus strand of CM032233.1, from coordinate 51,846,635 downwards.
TAAAATATGGTCGAGTTCAGATAAATACTATAGTTTCGGAGAAGTAGTGCTGAACTACCAATACCTCTGTCCTAAGAAATAAAAATGTTATCCTCGTTGTTACTTGGAAATGACTTAGTCTAATCCCTAGTTGGGGTTAGAATTCAATTTAGTTATGACTCCCAGCTAATTTAGCTAATTAGTGTTGCTACTAGTTTTAGTATTGAGAACCACACTCATTCCTACTCATAAGCCTGATTAAAAGAAGAGAGGTTGAGACAGGGTAATAGGGGTCTAAGACTTCTTAATAATAACTAAACCATCCTGATCGAAATCTGCTTCTGTGACGGATTTCAGAGTCATATGAAAGTATGGTCAAAAATATTTGGATACAGAGGAGCCCCAACCAACAATAGGTTGTTCCAAGTGCTAAGAAAAAGGCGACGAGAATAACGAGAGCACAACCACGCACCGCTTTGTTTTCCTATCAGCTTTCTAGGCTCATAAAAAAATATCTTATGAGACAAGAAGACTTCAGAAAAACTAGGAACATTCCATCATGGCTTCAAAAGCCTAAGGCCTAGATTAGGTCACGGGAGTGAATGCTGTCAAGTTGTGCGAGGTGCCTTTTCACAGTAAGTTATCATACTTATACTTGGTGGGTTCAGTACTTACTTCAGGTTATTGTGCTGTCTCTAAAAATTAACATAGTTCCAGGTAGGACGACGTCCTCTTTGAATAATTAAAGTATGCGGGAGATGAGATTATCAGGGGAGGGGCAGTTAGCTCGTGACATATAGATTAAAGAAAAAAAGCCAGCAGAATGGGGGAAACTACACTAACCCCTGTACATAAAAGTCCGCCACGCAGGGGCAGCGTAAACTAAGCAGATTTCCCTAGTGATATTTTACAATAGAGTAATTTCACTAGAGCTGAGCAGTTAAGGAAACTGCCGAACTAGCTTTTGGCGGGAAAGTCACTCGTCCGTTAGTCGCCCAGATTTAATAAAAATGTAGATATATCGGTTAATATTCAAGATAGAGAATAAATGTATATAACAATATTTATAGTAAATTTAATTTGCAATAAAATTGACTCTGTACAATTTTTCGATCAGACGTATAGTAACGGAAATATTTCGAAAATCCTCCCCTCTAAACCCCCCCTCCCACTGGTCCGATTTCAGCCGTTAACGAACTTGATCTTTCTTTTTACATAAAACGACTAAATATCGAGTTTGGTAACGATCAAACAAAAATTGCGACCGCTTGAGAGGTAACAGACAAATATATAGATAGATAGATAGATACAGTTTTGAACGGACCTCATTTTCGTCATCTACTAGGAAGGATCGATGGACATTTGAAGAAAAATTTCGAAAATTCCGTCATGAGTAGAACCTCAATAACTGATTTCCCCTAAGGGATATCTGCTAAAATGGAAAACAAAATTGAAATCCAAAAATGATATAGGTATAGCACTTCTTCCTGCTGCGTGTATGGTCCTGCCAGAGGCTATTTGTCGGAGGTTAGCGGAGAAGGTGGAGATGATATTGCAGAGAAAATAAACAAAAATAAATACTTTATAAAAGAATGTGGCCGTGCGGAATAAGGCGTGGGTATACCTACCACTACTACAGTGCTGAACGTAACAATAGGTGCAGTTTAGATCCCCGCCAACGCAGAATATTAGATCACGAGGTCTCTAACAGAGAGCGCTAGTGTCGCAGTGCTTATGGATTAGCGGGAGTCTAACGAGTGTATACGTCTGCCAGCCACTCGGGATGACTAGCGATTATGACTCTCTTAGCTGCCGTCCATAGACTGGCTGACAGCGTGAACTGCTCACATACCCTCCGTGATACAATGAGGCCCATAAGTCAACTTGAGACAACTCATTCCAGGTTCAACTTGGAAAACGGGGGTTGTGCGCCGAGTAGATCACTCACTATGTAAAACCTCTGATCACGAATCCTTCGAATTTCGCTCGGGATTGGCTACGAATCTTAAAGGTCTAAAGTGCTAACCGAAAAAAAAAATAAAGAACGTTACCCTGCATACTTCAAAATATAATAAAGATTATTGTGTTAAATTTTTACAAAATTACGATGGTAGTGCTCAGTAATGACCCACCCTTTTTGGAAGGTGCCTCAAGCCTGGGCAGAAATTTGTTGGTTTTTTGTCTAGAACAGACAAAAACAAAAATAAGGGCAATATTTTATAATTTTATGGAGGCTGATCAATTTTCTAACAATATGATAGCGGAAGGTCAAGAAAATGGTAAACCCCAAATGATTATTAAATCCATTTTTATTTCTCTTCTAGTTTTATGTCGGCATGTCCCCTCATCAGCAGAAAATATACGGGGTAACTACATCGTTATGTAGGACTATCCACTAGCTGTTCCAGTCAGAGAATGGCTTACAATGTATGCGGTGATAAACTTTTTATTTCGTGACATGTCAGTCTCAGAAGTGACCTGCCATACATTGTAAGCCAATGTCTGACTGGCACAGCTAGTGAAAGATCCTACAACAATGTAGCCGTGGTTGTAGTTACCTCGTAGTATTATATTTTCTCCTGATGAGGCTTCATATGGACGTGAAACTAGTAGAGAAATAAAATCGTTTTAATAATCATTTGAGGTTTTACTTTTTTGGTGACCTTCAACCGCCAGTTTGTTAACTGAATTTAAAAAGGCCATATTAAATCAACAATTTTTTACATTGTCACACTTTGAAAAAAAAAACACTCCAAGAAACCGTATATAATAATTTGTTTATAACTAAACATAAACTCAATTACAATTACAATGCAATTTTAAGTTTTAAAATGTTTGCAGTTTCTGTCAAAATTACAAACGAAAAATAAAATCATGTCAGGAAAACATGTTTAAAATATTTTATGTCAGAATCAGCGATAGAATCATTTCAATTACCTTTAATGTAGAATACATAATGGCGCTTGCTTATTGATGATTTCCTTCAGATTCTTCTTAAGCAATTCCGTGCAGGATTGAGCAAATTTTCCTACATCTGTTGGCAACTGAATACTTTATGTGTTCAGCGTAAGTCTTAAGGTATTTTGTAGTAATCATATGTTATATGATTCGCTATATGTCATAGTGAAGTCTTTCGCCGTCATTATGAGGTATGAATATTACAAGCGAACAGCAATAATAATAATAATATTGCTTCTGGAAATCAAATAAATGCGTTCTGCATTATACTTTTCATTTCATGGAGTCAAGCGCTTCACACATTTTCGAAAGATCCGAAAATGGCACTGGAATATTACTTCATTACAGACCTCTGTAACTTGTTTTTATAACTTCAAAGTGTTCTTTGAGTAAATAAAACTTTCTCCTTTGGCATTATGTATTCATCGAGCCCCTCTGATTTCCATCCCTCGCAAGAGAGCGGCATGAGTTTCCATAATGTGTTATGATTACAGGTAAATGTTGCAGATGGAGGAGAGAGGACAGATGTACAGAGTAGGCGCAAGGAGACAAGTATGACTAAGACGCCTAATATAGCCGGAGGGGCGATGCTGAAGGTCGGCAGGCGGGTTAGTCAGCACGGGGGGCCAGTCCTGCCTCCGAAGGATGCGGTTATTGCACCCACCATGCCCTAGGCCACTCTCTGTCCGCCCAGTGGTTCAACTTCACTTTCAATATCCTCTCCAGCCACATCCTCCAATTAAACATTACTCCCAAACCTAGGTGGAAAATCGAACGGTGGAGAGCGCTCCTCAGACTAAAATGCCCGCCACGCAGGGGCTGCGTAAACTAAGCTTATTTGTCACCTGATCGTTTGACACTCTAGTGACCTTAGCTCACCATATATTCTCAAAGTAAAAATCCGAAGGCTGAGAACAAAAAAGTGGGAATAACTCGCTTAATATTTGATTTACGAAAAAAATTATGGGACAACAATTTTAATGCACGAGTAATTTAACAAGATAGGTTCCATATCGTTTTTCTACCCAACTCCCAATAACGGAGATATTTTGAATTTTCGAATTCTTTCTCTAACCCCCCCGCCCCCCCCCCCCCATCACCGACCATTTCTCGTTGGAATATAGTGTGCGCATGCTATATAATAAAACACAATTCCGCCAAGAGGGGGCTTCGTAAACTAAATTGATTTCCCACCTGC